>JABUQX010018566.1:0-42500 GCA_015478945.1 Trachelipus rathkii
TATTTTTATTTATTATTTTTATTATTATTGTTATTTATTATTGTCATTGTTATTATTATTCATTATTATTATTATTATTGGAGTTTATTAGTGTGTTATTAGTAACAACAATTTTGATCTAATGGATTAATGATAATTAATCTGTTAATAAGGCTAATTAATCTGTTTCTAAAAACTAAGTCAAAATTTGCAAAGTTATCGAGAAAGTTATAAACAAATCGCTAATTCCTCATTTTTCATCATATTAGCAGAGTCCAGCACAGTTGATACCTTCTTCCTTTGGGCTGAGAAACCCATAACCGTGCTTAGATGAACATATTTTCATCAACCCCGTCAGTGAAAGATTCTGAACACATGTCTGTTATGGTTTGGGTAATACTATAGATTTAAAATTATATTATATATATATATATATATATATATATATATATATATATATATATATATATATATATATAGTTATATATATATATATATATATATATATATATATATATACATATATAGTTATTGCTGTTATTATTATATATATATAGATATATATATATATATATATATAAATATATATATATATATATATACACCGGTATATATTATTACATATTATTATTATTATTATCCTTCTCTCCCAAGACTGGGGGTAAGGTGCAGTGACATGCATCGGAAAGAAAAGTAATAGAAGAATACACACAAGTCGAAAGAAGCTCAGTCTGTACGCCCTCTATACCTACTAAGAGAACTCATCGAAGCAAAACCACTTGGAGCCACGTGTGGGACGCGACGGACTTTTCACTGCGGCATATCGTCAGTGGGTGGTTCTGAGCTCAGGCCATACCCTCACAACCTCCATTCACCTAATATGAACCTTTATCCCACCTCTTCCCTCAGTTCGTCTCTCCTTCAGATCATTCGTTCACTGACTCAATCCACTTTTTCTTCGGTCTCCATATATATATATATATATATATATATATATATATATATATATATATATATATATATATATATTATATATATATATATATATATGTTATTATATTATATTATATATATATATATAAATATATACATAGTTATAGTATATTAAAATAATTCATAAGCATATATATTATACTATATATATATATATATATATAGTTATATATTATATATATATATTATTATTATAAGGTTATTATTATATGTTGTTATATTAAAATATAAGAAGTATATATATATATATATATACATATATATATATTTATATATATATATATATATATATTATTATTATATATATATATAAAGAAAAACGTTTGAGAAAAGGCGGATTGAGTCAGTAAAGGAATGCCTGGAGGAGAGGAATGTAAGTTTGGCAGAATCGAGAAGAAAGGTGAATAATAGAGTGAATGGCTGGGGTTTTGTGGAGGGGGTATGGTTGTGGGCTCCACCTGGGGCCAAAAGGAATGAACCGTGCATTGACGAGATGCCATAAAGAGGGTTCGTCCCAGTCCCGTGAAGCCCCTTAGGTGGATTTCTGACGATAAGGGGGCAGTAAGGCTTTGTTTTCTTGTCGACTTGCTTCAGTCTTCTACTGCTTTTCTGTTTCCAGTGCATGTGACGCACCTTACCCCCCAGTCTGGGGAAAGAACAGGTGATGATGATGATGATGATGATGATGATAGAGTATATATAGCAGTATATATATATATATATATATATATATATATATATATATATATATATATATATATATATATATATATATATATATATTATATATATATATATATATATATATATATATATATATATATTAGTTTCAAAAATGGATCATTAGCTCGAGAGAAAATTCGAGACAAATTTGCTGACAAATCTTGGGACATCTTCAGTCAGTTACTTGAAATGACTCCAAGAGGAAATTTTGGAAACATAGGTGTGTGTTTGCGTTCATTTTGTGCGAGTTCTTACCAATTTGCTATTTATTCTTATAGCTTAGAATTTTGCGATTTATTCTTCGTGTAGTACTAATATTGCGATTTATTCTTATGGTGTAGATTAATCTTATAGCAATGGCATTATATTTTTAATTATTAACATTTCAAAGTAGCAATACATTTATTAACCATATAAAAGCATATTTGGGTTTTACTTTAAATTATATGCAGTTGAAAATTACAAACTTCACTCAGTCATTGGGTATCATATACGATACGTTATTAATTAAACGTTTTCTTTTCATTGTTGCATTTATACAACTTTCCATCTTAATTTTTATTTTCATTCAAAGGAATGTATTACTTTTCCCGCGAAATTACTCCGGAATTGGAAGGTGTCTTTAGATTCAACAAGGCTGGAGACCAGATTGAAAAATTTTCCAGCAACGAAGTTGAGATAAGAGCTCTTGTAGAAGGACAAATTATGGCCAAAAGATTATATGCTCAAAAACTTGGATTGAAGATAAGTATGTTTAGACTTACCCTCGAAAAAAATTATTAATAAAATAATTTTTACTATAAAATTTTCTTGGAAAATCTTCAAATATTTTAAGTAGTTGGTGAGAATAAGTAAATTATCATTATTATTATTAGTAGTAGTAGTAGTAGAATATTTGTAGAACTCATGAAGCTTTGGAATGACCTTTTCAATATCGACTTTAAGTTAATTTGTTTAAATTTTGCACTTTTGAATTGAATTAAGTTTAATTTCCATTACAGACTTATAATATCATGTAGGCATAAGGCATAACTAACAGGATAATTGTTGTCCTGTTTGCAACCACCATGCATGAAGAGTGGAATATGTAGAATTTAAAAATCATTATATGAAATTTAAATAATTTTTTTCATATTTGTAGAGGATGTGAAGCGCGTATTTGTTACTGGTGGAGCATCTTCAAATAAAAGTTTACTTCAAGTGGTCGCTGATGTTTTCAACGCTTCTGTTTATACTATGGTAAGTTTATTTTACAAACGGTTACCAGACGAATGTTTTTCAGCTGATATGTTTAATTTCAAAAGATGACATTTTGGCAAAGATTAAAACGTCATCATACCTGCTGAGTACCATCTAATATGCCCAAACTTACCTAGTATAACACAGTTAACATTCTCTTTAGACACTGAAATACGTTGCCTAATCTCCCTTTTATTCTGTTGTTTCTTTTCTTAGAACTCTCACAAGAAATATGTAGTTTCTAGTAATAAATAGTGATCCAGAATACTTTAACAAATGATTTTGAGGTTGATATCAATATTCAGCCTGTCCTTGTTTGTTGGCAGAGAATCGTGAAGTCGGAAACAAATTTTTGCGATTCTACTTTCAACTACATAAAATGCATGGCTACGACGCCATAGCTTTATTGTTTAGCACTGTAAAATCATTCCCTGCAATTTTCAGTTAGTGAATGACTTGTAAATTACATGCATAAGAAAATGCTTTCGAACTGTTGCTATTTGGAGAGAACCAATTTATTAATAACAAAATTTAAAACAACAAGACGAAAATCACGAACAATTCTTCTTCTTCTTCATCTTCCTTCTATTTTCCCAAGAATGGGAGTAAGGTGCGTGACGAGCATCGGAAAAGAAAAGCAATAGAAGAACAGGACAAAAGTCGAAAAGAAAGCCCAGCCTTACCGACACCTCTATACCATTAATTAGTGAGAACTCGCCCCAGTCAGAAAATCCACCCCAAAAGCTTCATGGGATAAAGTGATAGATCCTCACCTGCGTAGATCGTCACGTAAGTGGTTCATCCTCACCGCAGTAGCCACAAACCATACCCCTCACATCCCCGCCATTCACTCCTGTTATACACCTTCTTCTTGCTCATCACCAACCAAGATCTCCACCTAGCATTCCTTTACTGGACTCAATCCACTTTTTCTTCGGTCTCCCAGCCATCGATTCCAACACACACTCACCACCATACATCCGCTAAACCAACCAGAACCGACTATCATCCCTCCTTTCTATATGACCAAACCATCTCAAATACTTTCATTTATTCTCTCGGTTTGGGTCTTCTTTCACACCACACAACTCTCTAATGTCTTCATTCCTCATTTATCAATTCTTCTCACACCAGAATATATCGTCCCCAAGATTATCCATCTGAACACATTGAACTTAGACCATGTCTTTTATTCCAGTAACTTATAGTTACAATGATTAAATACAATAACAGTAACAACATACCCTTATGCAAGACCCTAGTACACCCAAGACTTAGTCCTCAAGCATTCACTAATCTTGCAATTGCACCAGCCCCCCCTGCCATTCACAACTTTCCTAATACTCTATTCTGCATCGTCCGCTCCCTTCTCATCCAACATATACCCTTAAATATTAAATCAGACACTTGTTCCAGCTGCTCACCATCTAACATAATCTTCACACTGAGGACTGTCCCCACTCACAACCATAACCTTTACTTCTCTTATCCACGTTTACTTTTAAACCCCTCCTTTTACACACTCTGCCAAAATCTCTCTACCAAATCCCCTAAACCTCTAGATCACAGAAACCAAACTGTCCATGGCACAGGTGGAACTCCTGTTCATCTCCATTCTCACACCATTTCCCGCCATCCCCATCTCTAATTCTATCCATATTTGAATTGAATAACCAAGGAGATATAACACAACCCTGTCTCACCTGCTATTAATCCTAAACCAATCACCATTGTCAAACTCCATTTATCTTACACACGCTTCACTATCGTCATACATACTTTTGATTCCATTCAGAGTCTTCCTATCACCAACACTATATCACTAATACCTGCCATAAAGCTTCCCTATTAACTCTATCATACGCCTGTTGCAAATCCATAAACCCTAAATACAATTTATTCTTCTTCTTCCTCATTTTCTCAATCATTTGTTTCCAATGTAAAGATTTGATCCACACATCCTCTAATCACCACTCCTAAACGCACCTGTTCTTCACCTCAATCAGTCCTTCAGCCCACATGACGTACTCTTTCTCTAATCTCTGAAAACACAGCATATACCTTCCTACAACACTCAATCGATAAACTTATTCCCCTATAATTTATACAGTATCCACTCTCCTCCAATCCCTTGGAACTATACCCTCATAAACGCTTTCTTTATTACACAACTTCCAAATCCAACTAATCACCATCTCACCTCCGTTTTTGATCATTCTACCAGTAATTTCATCTTATACTCTTGCAAAGATTTTACTTCTATTCCTTCAACTTTTCTCACTCTACCCATTACCTCATCCCCAAAATACCTATTCCTTCTTGCACCATCAAACACACACACATTCACTATCACAATTATGGTTACATAATAAATAAAAATGAGTTTCGAATATTAATTATCGTGTAGTAATTTTTTGTAAGATTAGAATTAAATTTCAGGATGTTCCGAATTCTGCTTCGTTGGGGGCGGCTTACCGAGCAAAACACGCAGTTTCAGGACAGAGTTTTGAAAAGAGTATCAAAGGAGCCGACTTCTCTTTGGCTGTGTCTCCTCATAAAGACGCCGCAAAGGTATGTAGATCAGATATTAGAGTTAAAAACCCTTTAGCTCTGTACGTGGATAAAACTAGTTTTGTAATTTGATTCCTCTTAAATGTCTTAAAAGTTAGATATATGTATCATTGTATCAGCCTCCAGTGTATATTAATGTCTCGGGTTAAAATAGACACCAGGATGAATGAGAGTGTGTGTGTGCGCACGCGCTTGTTTGTTTGTTTGTTTTCTTCATCTATTTACAGAGTATAAGATAAATCATGTGAAAAAATAGGAATAGAGATAAGGGATTGTCTTATGGAATTTGTAAGGCAGATTGGGTAAGCTGGGCACACTAAAAATGGAACAGAATAGAAAGGGTGGAAGGAAGAAAGTGAATTTGAATAAGAATGGCGAAAGACTTTAACGAGAGTGAGAAACGTAATACCCAAAATGAGATCAAATGCCTTTTTTAAGAAAAAGTAGAAGTCAAAACCTAATGTACCTTGAGGTTGTGTCACACATAGGAAGGAAATAAAAACATTTAAAAATAAAATGCGTCTAATCAATTTCCTTTTTTTGGAGAGCGCATCATCGTCATCTTCGTCGTCGACATCGTCATCAAGCCCTGCAAGAGAGCTATAAAAGTTGTTAAAATATTAAAGAATTGAAAAGTAACATTGCTTACAAATATTTATATAGAGATTAAAGATTTAAAGTTCAATGTGCTCAGATGTACAATCTTAGGGGCGTGTTAGGTGTGAGAAGAATTGATAAAATGAGGAATGAACGTATTAGAGAGTTATGTGGTGTGAAGAAAGGGGTAAATGAGAGAATAAATGAAAGTATGTTGAGATGGTTTGGTCATGTGGAAAGGATGAATGTAGTCGGTTGGTTAAGCGGATGTATAGTGGTGAGTGTGTTGGAAATCGACCGGCTGGGAGACCGAAGGAAAAGTGGATTGAGTCTGTAAAGGAATGTCTGAAGGAGAGAAATGAGAGTCATAGAGAGGCGAGAAATAAAAGATGGCTAGAAGTGAATGCCGGGGTTTTGTGAGGGTATGGTTAGGCCCACCTTTCAAGCTAGGGATGCAAACCCTGCCAACGACGATATGCCATAGTGAGGGTCCATCGTATCCCCGTGAAGCCTCTAGGGTGGATTTTCTGACTGCGACGAGTTCTCACTAATAGGTATAGAGGGAGCGGTAAGGCTGGGCTTTTTTTTTGACTTACGTCATATTCTTCTACAACTTCTGTTTCCGGTGCATGTCATGCGCCTTACCCCCCCAGTCTTGGGGGGAAAAAGGTAGATGATATTATGTTATGTTATTAAAACCATGCCAACTTGCTGTAAATTGCTAGCTTACAGATTAAAGACAAAAAGAGATTCATTTTATCAAGAAAGAAAATAAATATAATTATAAAATAAAATTATAAACATGTTCAGATGATGAAAAAATTATAACCTGGTGAAACGACAGAAAAGTATTTTTTTAGCATTTTGGAATAAAAAGTACCAAAGATATCATTTAAAAAATATTGTGCTTTGGTATTGAGTGAGCTATTTGTGAATTGAAATGGTTAATATTCAGTGTTTGTACTATAAGATAAAATATAAACGTAATAAATATATCCTTCAAATAACAGATGGTAGTTTAAGTTATTTTGATAGAAGGCAAAAGTTAACTTTAATCTTTTTGTTATAGGGTAATATTAGTTTTGATTAATAACTATTTGTCCTATTAGTAATATTAGTCCTATTAGTAATATTAGGGGCATGCTAGGTGTGAAAAGAATTAATAAAATGAGGAATGAACGTATTAGAGAGTTGTGTGGTGTGAAGAAAGGGGTAAATGAGAGAATAAATGAAAGTATGTTGAGATGGTTTGGTCATGTGGAAAGGATGAAATGATAGTCGCTGTTGCTGGGACATAGTGAGGTTGGGAACCGACCGCTGTGTGGCGACTGAAGAGAAAGTGACTGAGTCAGGAACGAATGTTCAAGGAGAGAAATGAGTTTGGCAGAGGCGAATAAAGGTGCAGTTTGATAGGAGAGAATGGCGGGGGCTTTGCAGGGGGTAGAGCGGTCCCACCTGGGCCAAGGGATGAACCCTTACACTGACGATTTACCATAGTGAGGGTCCGTCGCGGTCCCATGAAGCTCTAGGGTGGATTTTCTGTCTGTGACGAGTTCTCACTAATTAATGGTACAGAGGGCGGTGGCGCTCAATTTTTTTTTTTAAAAAATAGATAAAATATTCTTCAATGCTTTTCTTTTCCGATGCATGACACGCACCTTACCCCCAGTCTTGGGGCAAAGAGGAAGATAAAGAAAGAAAGAGTAATATTAGGTAATATTAGTCCTTATGTGTAAATCCTGATTTTTAAAGAGGTGCGAGATGATATTTGAGTAATTTTTTTTCTTTAAGGGAGAATAGGCCTAATGTCCTTTGTTTTGTGATAGAGAAAATGTGAAACCTTACTTTTAAAAGTATTTCGTTTATACAGTTTGATTTTTTTTCTATAAGGGAAAAAAATTAGTTTTTTATTTTATAAAATAATAATAATAATTTATTATTTTTTAAAGGTATACGACCCTCTGTTAGAACGTTACGAAACATTGGAAGAGAAAATTAAAAACAATTGATGCTTATTAACGTGTTCAATATTCTTTTAGAGATTCATTCCAGAACTTTTCCAAATACTTTCGTAAGAGATTTTTAATTTGTTAATAATGAATCTTCCAGTTCTTTAAATAATATATATATATATATATATATATATATATATATATATATATATATATCTTTTTATAAAAAAATTAATTTATATATATATATATATATATATATATATATATATATATATATATATATATATATATATATATATATATATATATATATATTTTTATAAATAAATAATATATATATATATATATATATATATATATATATATATGGTGTACCGAGTCCAGATTTTATGTTCGAGCCAGAGTTCAAAAATTATTCCGGATCTGAGTGCAAGTCAATGTGTTCTAGTCCCAAGTTCTTACAAATTCCATTGTAATAAAGACAAGTTATTGTACCAGATATTTTTTGCCTAAAATAAATATAAACTACCATAATAATAATAATAATAATAAAAAAAAACTTTTAATCAAAATTATTAATGTGAATTAAGGCAGTATATATAAAAATAGTAATTTAAAAGTTTAATAATGAAAAATAATCTACATGTATTATTTTAGAAATTAATTAAAATTTGTTCTTTCCCCCAATTCTTTCAATTAGCAAAATAGAAAAATACAGGTACAACTAATCAAGCTACATCAAAGATTGTTGAAATAGAAAGTGGAATCCATCATGGAATATCCATCATGATATATGTTTTTTTTTTTGTTTTTTTTTCGGAATGTTTTCCACAGAAACAAGAGTGAACAACCAACTGAATAGAACTATGCAGTTGGTTGCGTTGGTTTCTGATCTAAATCTTCAGTTGTCTGTTGAAACAATTCAGGAATCTTTATATTCACTAGTGAAGTAGTCGGAGATCAGTGATTTAAATTTTCAGTTGAAACTAATTATGTTGTCTTTGAAAGATGTCTTCTAAATGATCCTCCTTAATAAACCATGTATGGGAAGCAGGAATTAGAAACACAGCTTCACAAAAAATTTTTCTATTATATATTCACCTAACTTTGAATGTATTCGTTAAATATATTAAATATAAAGCAGAGAAAGGCATTGTTAAAATATTTGCGGAATAAGAATTGGGAAACAGATTGAAGAATTCTAAATTGCATCTTTTTTGAAAGTACGCATGGTCGAAACTATATTTATTTATTTTTATTTTCTCTCAAAGATGAGGTACAATCCTTGATCGCTAACAATACCAGGAATTAGACTGACTGTTAGATCTTTGCGTTGTACAAAAGTGGACTTTTTAGAAGCTGTAGTTAATGCCTTTAACAATAAAAGACAATATCTGGGCCTTAATATATACTAAGTACTCGTATATTTTTGATTTTTTCTTACAACGTCCAATAATGGCTTAACTTCGTCTCAAATAAATCTTGCTGCTACCACTTAAAATTGCAAATGTTAAGTATTATAATTACTTTGATTAATTTAAATGGCACGTTCAAAAAAGTAATGCAGGGCCTATAGTGCTTCAACAGAAGTTTTAGAAAACATCTTCAAACTCTTGGTAAACGCATTCTTCTGTTATTTCTGAGGCAGATTGTTTTCAGAAGGATAGATTTACTGGTTGTGCTTTTAAATACAATGAATTTTCATCTCGAATGAAACTCAAATTATAGTTACATTTACAATATAACTGCAATATAGTTTTCTTATGCACTTAAATCAAAACAGCACACCAAGGTTGCTAGTTTTCCAGATTCTCTTTTTAATTAATGGCAAATGGAAAGAAAAAAAAAGTTTTTTATCGATTTTATGACTAGTAAAACGCGTATAGAAGCAGATAAGTATATTTCATATGATTCCAGAACATGTAGAAATAGCACTCCATGGTAAATTAGATGTTGCAGCAAAGGGTTCTTCCCATAGCTTATATTAAAGTATTCAAACAATTGAATATAATATACGATAGTAATAAAAAGAAATGAAAATTATGTACAGACAATTCGAATCTGCCTAGAGGTCTTTTGTTAGTTGTTAGGCCTCATTCCAGGACTCAAAATTGGTCTAGTAAGTTTATAAGCATGGTAGACGGGAACAAATTAAATTAACTGGACTTACGGCAGTTAGACTATGTCCATTAACTGCAGTAATTCACCTTTTTCGAGGGCTCCAATCAGATGACATAATTGTTCAAAAAAATTTACTCAATACGTTTTTATTGAGTGCCTTATTTCTGGTCATCAGAGAAGTAGTAATTTAGTTTTAATGATACTTTGCCTTTTAATTTAGAAAATATTATTCTTGCTTGAATTTTTTTACGATTATTTATATTTTAAGTTTCATAGAAAAGTTATTGATTTATTTGACTCTTTGATGTCCTTTTATAATATATATACCTGTATTTGTAGTGGAATAAAATTGTTGCACTGATCAAATTAGTTGTACTTGCCACTGTACCCGTCAGTCTTATGCGCATTAAATTTATACAAGTTTGCAAGAAAGTAATATCAATTAGCAATAACATGGAAAGAAAAAGTTACGAAAATAAAAAATTAATAAATATCAGGCACAGTTTACTTAATGCTGGTTGGACTGCTAACTTCGGCCAAGTTCTGGACTCTGTACATCAACAATATATATATATATATATATATATATATATATATATATATATATATATATATATATATATATATATATATATATATATATGGTTATATATAGTTATATAAAAGATAAAGAGTTATATATATATATATATATATATATATATATATATATATATATATATATATATATATATATATATATATATATATATATATACACTTTTAAAAGCACATTTTTTACATAGTTTTAGCTTAAATTGAAAAATTTTAAATTTTTCATTTTTGTGATATTTTTATATTAACATTATAATTATGCTTTTTATATCATATATATATATATATATATATATATATAAATAAAAATGTTGTTAGGTGTAATAAGCGCATATATATATATATATATATATATATATATATATATATATATATATATATATATATATATATATATATATATATATATATATATATATATAAAATGAGAGAGAAAATGAGAGAGAAGAAGAATAAATTGTATTTAGGTTTTATGGATGTGCAGGCGCATGATAGAGAAAATGAGGGAGAAGAAGAATAGGTAAGTTAGGATATATGGTGTAGTTGGTGGTAGGCTTCTGAATGGAATCAAAAGTATGTATGACGATAGTGAAGCGTGTGTAAGAATAAATGGTGTCAATGGTGATTGGTTTAGGATTAATAGCGGAGTAAGACAGGGTTATGTTATGTCTCCTTGGTTATTTAATTTGTATATGGATGGGGTTATGAAAGAATTCGAGGTGGGGATGGCAGGAAATGGTGTTAGAATGGTGGAGAATGGAGTTGAGTGGAGGGTGCCCTACCTATTATATGCGGATGATTTGGTTCTGTGTGGCGAATTTGAAGAGAGTTTGAGAGGATTGGTAGAGAGATTTGGCAGGGTGTGTAAAAGGAGGGGCTTGAAAGTAAACGTGGATAAGAGTAAGGTTATGGTTGTGAGTGAGGACACTCCTCAGTGTGAAGTTATGTTAGATGGTGAGCAGCTAGAACAAGTGTCTGAGTTTAAATATTTAGGGTATATGTTGGATGAGAAGGGAACGGACGATGCAGAGTGTAGTAGGAAAGTTATGAATGGCAGGAAGGTGGCTGGTGCAATTAAATCGTTGGAGAATGCAAAGGGACTAAGTCTTGAGTGTGCTAGGGTCTTACATGAGGGTATGTTGTTACCTGTGTTATTGTATGGTAGTGAGACTAGTAATAGAAGTAAGAAGTATAGATCTAAAGTTCAATGTGTTCAGATGGACAATCTTAGGGGTGTGCCAGGTGTGAGAAGAATTGATAAAGAGAGGAATGAACGTATTAGAGAGTGGTGTGGTGTGAAGAAAGGGGTAAATGAGAGAATAAATGAAAGTATGTTGAGATGGGTTGGTCATGTGGAAAGGATGAATGATAGTAGGTTGGTTAAGCGGATGTATAGTGGTGAGTGTGTTGGGAACCGACCGGCTGGGAGACCGAAGAGAAAGTGGATTGAGTCGGTGAACGAATGTCTGAAGGAGAGAAATGTGAGTTTGGCAGAGGCGAGAATAAAGGTGCATGATAGGAGAGAATGGCGGGGTTTTGTATGGGGGCATGGTTGTGGCCCACCTGGGCCAGGGGATGAACCCACATTGACGATTTACCATAGTGAGGGTCGCGGGCCCATGATGCTCTAGGGTGGATTTTCTGTCTGTGACGAGCTCTCACTAATTAATGGTACAGAGGGGGCGGTAAGGCTGGGCTTTCTTTTCGACGTTTGTCATGTTCTCCTACTGCTTTTCTTTTCCGAT
The DNA here is from genome assembly GCA_015478945.1 of Trachelipus rathkii. Lineage (NCBI taxonomy): Eukaryota > Metazoa > Arthropoda > Malacostraca > Isopoda > Trachelipodidae > Trachelipus > Trachelipus rathkii. The sequence goes on from JABUQX010018566.1 coordinate 12,518, forward strand.
GCTTGTACAGCACCTTACCCCCAATCTTGGGGCAAAGAGGAAGGTGAAGAAAGAAAGAAATATATATATATAAATATTTATATATTATAAAAATACAAAATATATATATATATATATATATATATATATATATATATATATATATATATATATATATATATATATATATATATATATATATATATATATTAGTTTGGGTCATCTCCTAACATGGGGCCAAATTTATATTTGCTCAGGAAATTGCAAGGACCCTATTGCATCCTTTCTTTATATATTATATATATATATATATCTATATATATTACATATATTTTATTATTATTATATTGTTTTAAATATATATTATATACATCTGTAACTAGATATATATATATATATATATATATATATATATATATATAAAAAACCAAAGTATGGCATAATCAAATTTTCATACGGTGTATTTTGAATATTTGTTGGTGTTGTAACTAAAGCAGTTACATCATTGTATTGCTATCTTATTATCGTTACTAACTTTAGTCACAACAACACTAATTATATTTTCTACAAGTTTAGAAGAGTCTAAAGAATTGTTTACCCTGATCTAAGTCTAAGTCTGGTTTTATTTTGAAAAGGAAAAATTTCACTTGTCATAAGACTAAAAAGAGTGTCGCTAAGTTTCTATAAGAAAGCAACCAACTTTACAAACGGTCACAACACATCTTGTGAATTCTCTTCCCACGTAGAAATTCTGCCATCAATTCAATATATGCTAGTTAATTGCTTTCATTAAAACTTCTTCATTACTCGCTTTTTTTCCACACTGATCTATACAATCTTCTACTAAATTAAAACCCCGATTACCTTTCATCGTTTGATTACATTGCTTAGCTCCACCAGGTCTTCATTGACCAAATAAGCAAGAATGCAGATTTGAGAGTAAAAAACAAAACAATATACCTTGCGCGCCCCCCCCCCTCCCTATATGTCACGTGTAAACTCTCACTGGCCCAAATTCATGCCCCTGTACTTATTCATCATTTCTGTCGAAGAGTAATAGATTGTTTTCCTCAAACTTCACCTCATTTCCGGTCTCGATTCCACACCATAAACGCCTCTTCCACGCTATTTTTCTTTTCGGTCACGAATTGTGAATTTTGTAGGCTACTTAAATATTATTATTATTTTTTTTAACCTCTTTCTCGTTTAGTCTTGAAACTAACTTTGATCTAATTTTCCACATTTAAATTTGAATCAGCATCATCCAAATCCCTTTGCATAATAGTTTAATGTATCCCTAATATATAGATTAATGCCATCAAGGAAAGGAAGCCCTCAGTCGCTCTATCCCAGTCATTAATTGGCATTAACAAAATTATAACCATTACAATTAAGATTTACACAATTTTAAATATTGTATGTGATAAATATCAATATACCTAAAATGGACAGTCTTCACTTTCACCTGGAAGAAATTCACCATTATTTGGACAAGTTGTAGGTTGTAAATCTTCCATCATTGGGACCAACCAATTTTATCAAATGGGAAAAAAATTGGTCAGGAGAAACAATTTTTTAGTATTTTTCAATTATAGTCAAAAAGAAAGGTATATGGTAAAAATAGTGTAATCGTGGAAACATCATTATTTACTTCTGAAGGAGGGGGAACTTTATATTATATATATATATATATATATATATATATATATATATATATATATATATATATATATATATATATATATATATATATATATATATATATATATATATATATATTTTTTTATTTTTTGTTTTATTTTTAATTTGTATTAATTTGTGTGTGTTGATGTGTCGATGTTAAAATGAGGTTTTGGTGACCATGTCTTCCTAATCGTTTTGAGCTTTAATGTAACACGCAGATACAGTGTGTGTTTTGGTGCTAAAATATTTAAAATTTTAATAACTCAGACAGCTACTTATTTTTCTGATTGTTTTTTTTTTTTTTTCTATAAATAAATGTTAAAATAATAATTTTTCTTTAACCTTATATCAGAGACAGACGTTAAACCTTTTGGGTATTAATTTAATTTTAATAACAAAATTATTTATTATACAGTAAAATTTAATTTATTTTGATAATGGAAATTGTATAAATTCACGATTTACGGTTTTGTTTTTAAAAAAAGGGGGGATGGGGAGAGGAAGTTAAAACTTTTTGCTGGAAGATGTCTTAAAATATTTTCCAATCACAAGGTAAATAAATATACCAGATTAGCAAATTTTTATCTTTTATTTTGCCCCAGGAATAGGAAATCTGCAAGATAATCAATCAAAATCTATAAGGTGTTGTTTTAATTTCGCAAAACTCTCGGTAGACCATATATTTTTTATCTTCGGAGCACGTGAAGAATAAGGCTCCCAGATCATTGAGTTGCTAGATTTATCCGAACTGTACTTTTTATACATCTAAATTGTTAATCTTACCCAAAGATCTAGCTGTTTTTAACGATATAAAAATACTTACAGTAATTAATTTAGAGCTTCAAAACTTATATTAACAATTATAAAATTTAAACTACATAATTATTTTAAAACGTTAACCATTTAACAAAATTCAAATTTAAATTTTTTTTTTTATAGTTGTGAATCTCAATTTAATTTCTGCCCATTTTTTTTTTCACAAAGAATTATTTTAAACTTCCTAAATGAAAGATTTAAAAAAAAAATCATACACACACACATATGGAACATACCGTACAAACTAATTTGATAAATTTAGCAACCCAACGTTTTGTTCGCCTTATCCTTTATATGATCCTTACTTTTCTCATTCATATTACATCTTTTCATCCTTGTAAAGTTCTTTTTCATGACCTTTCCTTGCTCAAATGCAATTCAATCACCGCAGTCATGATTCCTCAAATGCTCTCCATGGATACAGACTTTTGAGTGAGGTTCATGAAAATGTGCATTTATGTCCTGGTCTTTGATGATAAAATGTTCAATATAAAACTAATTTAACACGTTGGCTAATCAATAACTTATTTTATAATAATTTATTACAATATTTGACGAAACTTTGTCAGTTATTATTATTATTCACCCAGTGTCCACCAGTGGGTCTCACGGTGCCATGTGACATTAAAACCTTTTTTTATTATTATTGAAATTTGAATGGTATTTCCTTTTTATTGCATAAACCCTTTTTTTTTTACGTGTCATTAAATCCTGTGGACCATTTTCTTATTTCTTCAAATTCAAAAAAATTCAAATAATCCATTTACGTGGATGAAGAACAATCATTCCGAAGGCGCCATACCAAATCGTATCCAATATAAAAGATATTGTCCAACGTGCCGAAAAAAATATCCTACATTTCAAGGTTACACAAAAATGACCCCCCGTTGTTCACATGGAACCAGTGGCAAGACTAGGTGTCTCACATCAGTCACATGGGAACCAATGTGGTAATTAAAATGAGTAGACAACAGATAATATAATGCAAGTACACTGAACTTTTAAGTCTCTTTTACAAAAAATAAAACTATTAAAAAATAACTCGTACAAACTATACCATTGATTAATTACTTTTATAAATGTTTACAAGTTTGTTTCTTTGAGTGAAACACGTTCATTCAACATGAATTGTATTAGCTTTCAGGAATTTTCAAATAACTTTTAATCTAAAAAAAAAAAAAACATTAATTACCCAATATATTTCAAACTCTATTATGATTATTTAAAAGTTTTTCGGATCACGTGAAAAATAGAGCCATCAGAAATTTGGGCTGCTAGATTTGCCTGATTGTCATCTTTTGTATGTCTCCTTTTTACACACGCTAACTTTTAACTGTATTGAAAAGACTTGACTAACTGTTTTAAATAAAGAAAATGCATACAATAATTAATTTTGAGCTTCACATCTAATTAAAAATGTTTGTAATTGTGAAACTAAATTAATATTTAATAGTAATTTTCCAAAACCATCTTTGATTTTTTGCCAAATAAAAGAATTACTTTATTTATTAAATGATTATTTAAAAAAAAAAAAAAAAAACCAATCACACAAATTAATTGAACAATTTACCAACCCAACGCTTGGGGCTTTACTTTTCACGTAGTCCAATTTTTATTACACTTTGAATGAAGTACAATTAAATCGAGCTAAATTGGATTTTATTAGAATAATCTCCTAATAAAAGTGGAAAATGTAATGAAAACTTTTGAAGATTTCTCTTCCTATATGATCATAACCAAATAAAAACTTTCTACATAACATTCCCTTTTAAAATTAACCCTTACCTCATTCTTGAGAAGGAAAAATTAAACAATAACTATATAATTGAAATTTATTGGAACACCAAAAAAAAAATTAATTATTTAATATTTTGATAATGTGAATAGTACCAGTAAAATTACAGTTAAAATTACTTTATAGTAAAAACGAGAAAAAACTTATTTATTCTTACCAGGATTTGTCCTATGGATCTAATAATTATGTAAACTGATTCTTAATAAATTGAAATGCTCTGAAGAATTCATTAAGATATAGTAAGAAGATTACTGTGCAAAAAAAAAATAAGAGGACTGCATTATGCTCACTGACTATTGATTATAAAACTGCCTTTTTAAGTATTTTCAATAAAGAAATTGATCAATAAAGGCCATTTCTATACCCAGCAAAAAATTCCTATAGGAATCCTATGGGATCCTATAGGAATTTTCCCATCCATTCCTATCTTAATTAAGATAGGAATGTATGGGATCCTATAGGAATTTTTTGCTGGGTACGAGCGCTTAAATTGAGACATTTGAGTTAGTCATAAAATAGTTCAATAAGTAATATATTATTCCATCTATACTAGGGCTTCAAACGCTCGTACAGATAAAATCATGTATTACTCACTAACCTTTTCAACTGAATATAGCACGGCGCTTTTAACGCCTCGTTTCAAGCGCTCATATAGAAGAGGCATAAGAGAAAGTGGGAAGGGTAGGAAAAAGAATGTAGAAAATTACAACTGGATTAAACATTCCAAGTAACCTAACCTGTATAAAAAAAATTATTTTTTTTTTTTTTACACAATTTCAAATAAAATCTTTGGTTTTATAAACTTAAATGAATAATTTTGACATATATATATATATATATAGATATATGATATATATATATATATATATATATATTATGAGTTATATATTAGAAAAATATATATATATATATATATATATATATATATATATATATATATATATATATATATATATATATATATATATATATATATATATGTAAAAATTTAAATTGAAAGAAGACAAAGCCTTAAACACATTTTATAAACAGTTCTCTCTTTAAAATCTTGACTAGGCTTTTTTATGATAGATATATATATAGTTATGCTAAAAGAAGAGTATATATATATATATATATATATATATATATATTATATTATAAATTTATTATTATATTTTAGATATTATATTCGTATTAAATAAAGAGTTATATATATATATATATATATATATATATATATATATATATATATATATATATATTTTTTTTTTTTTTTTTTTTTTTTTTTGAGTTCATGTACATGACCCACCACGGCCCACAGAAAAGGGAGCCACACTGGGTTGAATAATCAGCTCCATGGGAGGGTGCTGGCTTATACATATTTTTCAATGTCAAAGAAAATTTGGATGGTGAAATGAATATTCGGTCAAAAAATAAATAAAAAGATGTCCTTACAGTAAATAACAAAATCATAAGTTATAAAGAATATTCAGCTCTTTAAGATAGGAGAAAATACAATTACTGTTAAAGTGGGAGGATTTAGATAAGATATGGGATAATCTTTCAGGTGGTATGGACCGTAAAGTAGGAAAATGACGACGGCGAATAGGGTCCAATTAATGAAGATATGGTGAACAGATTGAGTTTTATAGGGACGGCAAAATTTGCAGATAGTAGGAGGGTCCCGTGACATGTAGTGGTTGCGAGTGATATTGATGTGGCCAATGCGGCGGCGTGTAACTATCTCCTCGTGCAAGCGCTTTCGTCGGTGAGGGAAAGGTCTATCATTTACCAATGTTCGGCTTTATATTTCTAAGATTCGCCTCTCTCTGACCACTCGTCCAGCATTCTTGCCAATAAGACCGGAAGCCTTGTCGGAGACATAGATAATAATCAGTTGATGGGAGGCAGCCTTGTCGAATGACATCCGGGAGGTACCTAGAATAGCTCCGAAAGAAAGAGGCGGCCATTTTGCCCTCTCTGTCAGGGATTTCGTTGCCAGTTACCCATAGGTGAGAAGAGGTCCAACATAGTATGATTTGTTTCTTACGAGAGTGGAGCAGCCGAAGAAATTGTTGTACAGCGAATACCATTTGTGTTTTTAGAATAGGTGCACCGTCTTTGGTGTTCGCCAGTGCAGTTTGATACTCTGCAAGTATAAAAAGACGGTTATAGATATGATCTTACCGTTTCGCTGTTGAAAAGTCTGGCTGTGCAGCGTTAATTCTCAATTTTTGAAAGGCTTCAATAGCGGAAAGAGCTCGAGTGGCTATCAAAACTTTAATCTAATGCATCTGCAACAGCTGCAGGAGCAGAGATCGTATCGGTTATATCAGGCCTATAACGGAGGACTATGGGTGAAGAGTTGTTGGAGCGGCGAGATATTTTCTGTGCAACTTTCCACACTGAAGAAAGAAGAGTTGTGGAGTTGACATTCGAAGTATAAGTTCGAAAGTATTGCTTACGTGTTTGGCCATTGATTCGACGAGATCTCGTGGCAGCAAATTTAAAAATAATTATGTTTGGGGTGGTGTGGGTCCTTTTGTATTGCCTGTAAAGTTTTTTCTTCTCCCGGTTAGCTTGTGCACACTCTTGGGACCACCAAGGGGTTGCCGAACGTCTACCTGCGGAAGATCGCGGAATGCAACCTTTCTCTGCTGCGATTTATAACTTGCTGGAAGAAGTTAAAGGCATCATCAGTAGTCAGAAACCGCTTATTCAAGGGAGAAAGTGCGATAGCTGTGGCCTGATAAAAAGGAGCCCACTCCGTTAAATCATAAAGACAGCTGGAATTGGGTTTTAACATTGGGTTCGGTGCAAGTTCATTTAAGCCTATTGGGTAATGGTCACTGCTGTATAAATAATCAAAGCGGAACCAGGTAAAGCGATTCATAAGAGAATGGGAGCAAAAGGAAATATCAATACAGGAAGAAGTGTGTATCTAAACGTTCATATACAGGGAATCCTATTTTAAGACCTCACAGGGAAAAGGGTTTTAGAAGATCTACAAGGATCTTGGGTTTAGACCAGGTGACAGAGTCGCCACATAAGGGGTGGGGAAGGTTGAAGTCTTCTAGTATAATAACCGGAGTAGGGAGCTGCTTAAAAAAGTCAGCTAAGTCAACCTTAGTAAACTCACTACTCGGAGTCAAGTAGATCGAGTAGACAGTATGGTCGGTGGTCAATGGACAAATGAATTCGTGTTGCCACTGCATGAAGTCTAGTTTGAAGAGGGACTTGAGAATAGGTGACAGATTTATGAATGAGTATTCCTGAACCTCCCCTATCATTGTAGCCTCTTTCTATAGAGGTTAGAAGCGATTTATATTCCGATGGTTGGAAGAAGTCACGATGACATAGTCGAAGTTTCTGCAAACATATGCACTTTGGTGTACAAGTTTATTAGTTGAAAAAGTTCTTCAAAATTATAGTAGTAGCCACGAAAATTCCATTGAAGGAAGGTGGTCGTCATGCTGTTATAAATATTATGAGGATGGTCTTTTTGAGACAATTGTATCTATGTGGCTAGGGTTGATGTTGGAAGTGGATTCAGATGGGGAGGAACGGCTTAGACGAGGGTCTCGACGAGGAGGAGCAACAAATCCTGGTGGTAATTAATAATAGTCTTACAACAGAGATTTGGGTTGTACGACCGGTTGGGGGGGGGGGATTTTCAGTGGTATTTGGTGGAGGAGCTTCGCCATGAATGCTTAGTAAGTTGAGTTCAACCAAGTCCATCTTATTGTGCGGACTTGGTTAGTCGTTGAAAGAGCAACCAAAAAATTGCTCATGTTTATGAATGGAAGCGATATCAGCATCTGCCAAGCAACCAGATTCAGAAATGAAGTTTAAGAAGGTGACACCGGAAAAGTCACTTTTTTGCAAAGAAGTTGGAGGTGCGATATTGGTATCCAATATGGGATCCGTTGGGTTACGGAGGTCTGACGTTAGAGACTGTCGGTGAGCCTGGGTGGGGGATTTTATGAATTAAAACTGGAAAACTGAAAAAAAAATTAGAAAACTGGAGAATTTGGGATAAGATGAGGAATCTTGGATCCCCTTTCGTGCCACCAGCAGATTTAGAACGCTTGGAGCGCTTGTGTTCGCGCTGAACGGTTTCCCATTCATCTCTCTTGGAAGCGCAAGAAGCATTACAGAGAGAGAGAGAGAGAGGAGAGAGAGAGAGAGAGAGAGAGAGAGAGAGAGAGAGAGAGAGAGAGAGAGAGAGAGAGAGAGAGAGTGGGTCGTCACATCAGGCTCCATTTCATCCGCTAAGGCATAGAATCCTTTAGGGAATCCTGAGGTAGGAAATTCGTAAGAATTAGAGTTATAGGAGGATTCACAAAAGCTGGAATAATCCTGCAAGCTATCAGAGTTGGTTGGTGGGTTGTTCAATAGCTGTGATTGTTTGGGTACAATCTATTTAAGTCGCTGCTTCTGTCTCAGGAATAGGCTTATGACGAGATCTCTTCTGAGTTGCATTTTTTACATCTGGGATCAGTGTGTTTTGCCTTAGAAATTCGGATGTTTTGTATTTTAGCGAATAATCTTTTCTTTGTCTTTAGGAACGTCTTTTTCAGGAAATTGAATAATGGTGGGAGACAGATTATGGGGGCATAAATGCAGGTTATGCAGAGGACTTTCAGGTGTAGTAGAAAGAATAAAAGCGGAAACACCTGCAAGTCTAGGAGTAGCGAAGTGGGGTAATTGGTAATTGTGCACGTCTTGTTTTAACAACGTATTATCTTTACAAGAAATTTCCGTAGAAGTTAAACCAGACTTCGTCTCCATAGGTGAGCAAATATAACAATAAAACAAATGAAACATAAAAGTAAATAACAGGAAAGGCGTATATTTCATAAGGAAGGGTAGTCCTTTACCTCACAACAGGTCACAAACCAGAGACTCTCACAACTTCCCGGACCGCACTCCGTAGGGTAGGATGTGGCCTCGGAAGAGCCTCCCCGAACTCCACGTCAGTTTACTCTCGTGTACTGCACGGAACTCACACAACTTAACGCCAGAGCCCAAGATTATACACCAAAGTAAAAGATAGCCTCCTCCGGCGGTTAACTCGGAAGATTTGGGTCCTCTACAACTGGCAGCCCAGTCGTAGGCTAACAAAAAGACCGGTTTTCTGCCTGTACCTTCATCCACGGGGGAGAAGTGTGAGGCGGGCTGTAGACCCATGTGAGAAAAGGCACCAGAGGGCCCAAGGGGGGCTGTGACGGGGGGGGGGGGGGAAGGAGGATATCCTCTTTTTCAAGAAGGAAAGTACGTACAAAGTACTTAAAGGGACTGATGGGTGCGAATTTATTAATTTAAAAAAGATAGAAACTTTGATAGAGGAATAAGAGGATTGAAAGATATGCTGTAGGAAAACGAGAGGATAGAGAAAAAAAATTTAACAGATTTTGGTAAAACCCCCCAAAGTATTGGTTTTTGTCACTATGCTATGTTCCAGGTTATTCACCAAAATATAACACGCAACAAGAATCAATCCTCCTTGCGGGGATATATATATATATATATATATATATATATATATATATATATATATATATATATATATATATATATATAGTTAATATAGTATTATATATATAGTATTATATATATAGTATATATATATATATAATATATATATATATATAGTATACCTATATATTATATATATATATAATATTATATATATATTTATTATAGTATATAGTATATAATATATATATAGTATCTATATATATATATATATATATATATAGTATATTATATATATAATACCATATATATATATACTATATATAATATATATATGTGATATATGTAAGTATTAATAATCATATTATAACTCAATGTAAAATATCACATCGAAGAGAAGACAACAATATATATATATATATATATATATATATATATTATATATATATATATATATATATATATTATATATATATATATATATATATATATATCGTAATGATAGTATACAGTATATATATATACTATATATATATTAGTATATATATAATATATATATATATATATATATAATATAATATATATATATATATATAATAATATATATATAATATATATATATTATAAACTTAAAATATGTTTCACATTCGTTTAACAATTTATATTTGAATCTATTTAAAAACATGAATTATTTGTTTTTAATTAAAAACTTTAATAAAAATAATAATAAAATTATATTTAATTAATTAAATCATTTTTTGTACTCTTCAAAAACCATTAATTTAATCAATGGTTTAGTCATTTATTTAAATTTTTTTTTATTATTTAAATATTAAAAAATAAGAATTATTTAAGAAAAAAATTTCCCTCCTAGCTATTGACAGATTGGATTAATGATTGTAATGATATTCAAAAACGTTGCCAGAAAAAACTATTTCAGTTTTGCGAGTACAAATTCATCTACAGTCACTTACAATTTTTAATAATATATATATATATATATAATATATATATATATATAGGTATATATTATTATATATATAGCTAAAACACAGCTAGATACATATATAATATATATACTATATATACTATACTATAATAATATATAACTATAAAAAGTACTATAATCTATATATATATTTCTTTTTATTAACAAGCAGTATTAGATGTAGATGGCAAAAATAGGGATTATAAAGACTATGATATTTATTTCTAAAGTAAAATGTTAATGCTAATTTCCCATACTTTCGCCTGATAAATAAATTTAACTTTCTTTAACAAGTACAAAGATTTTGTTTCAGAGGCACAAGATTTGCAGGAACCTAAATTTTACATATTCTTAGTTTCAATATTAGTTTCTAACACCATCAAAGTTTATTTATTTAAACATTTTTTTTTTTAGTCAAGGGAGTAATAGGGAGAAATATTAAATCATATAACAAATTCTATTGATGTTTTCTTTTCTTATTCTGAGATATTACCACAAGCAATTTAACCCAGGGTACGGTCACATTCAAATTTTAAAGATGGTACAGCAAGAAATGTTTATCGACGTTAAACATTCTTAAGCACCAGTCTTCAAATTTCAATAAAGAAGTAAAAACTTAATTGCTAATTTTATATATATATATATATAATAATATACGTATATTAGGTGTTTTGCTCGTGAGCTTGTAGGCAGCGTTTCAAGTTTTGTTGGTGAGGTATAGTGGGTTTTTGTGTTAGTTGGTGATTATTAGTTATGTTTATTATGATAGGTGTTATTATATATATATATTAAAACTAGTATTAGTATATAGTTATATATATGCGTACTAATAAAGTTATATATTATATATACGTTGCGAGCGACGGGGCCTTGATCGTGTATGATTCGAAACGACTACGGGTAAGAATCTTACACGAGAGTAATTGCACCGGACGTCCGGAGACACCTTTCCAATTGGAAAAGAACTATTCATCGTTGGCCAGCGAGGGCAACACGTCGACATTTTGTCTCAAAATAGTCATGGCTTACCATTCAGTCTGGCTCAGAGATTCTCTTGTTTACACTCACTGTCTTCACCTTGTTTGAATTTGGGGTGCGTAACATTCTAGTGTACGCGCCAACAATTCCATTAAATACCGGTCCTAGGAGCATATGCCGATGACAGTCAGAGGACAAACCTCAGTCTTGTGCCAACAACTTCCAACATCTGGGGTAGATCATGTTAACATGCACCAACTTCAAACCCCTTAATGCAGTATTGCCCCAAAACGGTCCTGTCCACTATGCGGAGTAACGCACGCAGATGCCCTTCATCCTCGCCATGCCCCTAACTAAATTTATCTTACTTCAATTAAATATAAAACGGGTATACGAAATAAACAAAAAGACTGGCCCAGCCTAACCTACCCTTATTCAGGAACCCGCCAACCTCACCCGAAACAGCTATCTCCTAATTTTCCTAACTATACATCCCTTACATAACAAGACATGAATCACGCCAATGCATAGCCCTTATTCTCCAACCCACTTTTGCATAAAGAGACCAATTTCCGAAACTCTCAAGAACAATGACCAAATTTCCACCTACCAATGCTTAGAAATAAAAGTTTAAAAAAAAAAAAAAAAAATACGTTAATATTGCCTGATTCTGTTCCCTTTTATGCAACAATAATTAACACAGTAATATTAGGAACCGGATGACAAACATTGCAGCAGGACACAAGTGTCAAGAGCTTACTCTCACACACAAACAAGAGAGCTGGATGCACTTATAGACAACTTACAATTCCGACTCAGTATTCTCCTTAACCAACTCCATCAAGCAGCAGACTCGTCGAAGTCGACCTTACTATCAACTAATCTGAACCCACATCCTCCTTCTGCCTGCTGGCCCCCGCAATACATAAGTCACCATTAAACCTGGCTAGAACATTTTCTAATATGCAGTCTTGTCCTCAGATCCTAGTTCTCCATGATATAATCACAATTCAACATAAACACCTTACATACAGCACATTTTTTTTTTTTTTTTTAAACAATATAGAACATTGTACTGCAAGAAAGCAATAGTTCTGTTTAGAGGGAAATGCTTATACATGACCGTGTCATTATAAACAGATTGTTTTACACTCCTTTCAAAATAGCCGATTTTATACCAGTTTTCTCCTCGAAGAAAGTGAATTGATAACACAGTCAATAAAAGACTAATTCTAAAAGCCAATTTAAAAAAAAAAAATTTATACCTACGTGGCCACCTTTAAAGTTAAGCCTCATCTTTCATCCAGAAATTACAAGCTCCAAAAATACCTCTATCAAAAAATACCTCTAACACCTCTAAAATATATCATGCAGAGAAACACTGCAAATCAATATACAAAAACAACTGGATCAATTAACTAACTAACAGACAAACGAAATTACTGAAATCACCTTCTAAAAATTCCACCTATTACCCGTTACGAAACCTGGAACAGAGAGATCCACATTCTCTGACCAGCAATATTTCTAATCAAACAATACAACTCTTGCTCTTGTCCAACAAAAGTTGATAACAAAACAATGTCCCAACATGCCTTAATAAGTTGACCCTCTGAATACACTGCATGACATTCACGTCTCCACACTCAAACATACATCATGAAAACTTCAAGAGCCACCTACAAATTAATAGCATCTGAAAACACTAACTGGAAACAAGGTTTTAGGAAGGCCAACTTAAATTAAACTCCTCACAATAGTATATACCATGCATGATACATGTCGCCCCGTTTCCGGCTAAATTATGCATCACGGGCCTGTGGCTCGTCCCGCAAAATAATCATCATAGACTCAAATTCGGAAAACAAGAAACCATGGCCAAATAAATGACTCTATAAAGGGACCTATTTTTAAGTGACGAATCACTTGTCGCACTACCTTTATGGCAAAAAATTTTTCCCTTTAAAAGGCACCAAATCTTGACACGAATAGAAAGGTTCCATTACACAGGTATAATCACTCTAAATATGATTCCCCTCCTGCAGTCAAAACATTACAATCAACACTGAACCACTCGGACCTAGGAGGATAAAATAAAACGCATCCCTATCTCGTTCGCGGTCTGACTTTTGCGAGCTGATAGTTGCTGTTGTGGTTTTCTCCGACCCGAACATTCTAAACTAACTCTAGAACATATCTAACGGACTCCCCCAAGGTCTCGGGATATACAACACTTCCCCCCCCCCCCTACTTCAAAGATACTGGGCAATACTAAATACATTCAAATAACACAATTAATGTATTGTGGGAATTTCCTTTAAAAAGAAAAAAATGTTTTTGCTGCCGATGTACCATGGGACGAAAACAGCGTTGCATATCTAACGGTTCGGTTTTACGTCCGAAAACTTAGTTAAAGTTATGTAAGAAATTGTTAAGTAGAACGACAAATTTAACTGTGTAATACTTAACGAAATTTATCAACAATAACCTGAGGCTATTGGGTTCTAACGACGATCTAATATACTATATATATATATTATAATATATATATATATATATATATATATATATATATATATATAATATATAATATATTATAATATAGATGAAATATATATATATATATATATATATTATATATATAGTAATATATATATATGACGTCACCGGTAAAACAGATTCAGTGGTCCCAACTTGCGAAAGCGCCATCAAAAACATCGATTTATCGCTAAACCATAATGTCGAAATCGAAGTGCTTTCAGACTACGCGTAGATCCCACAATTTACCTCTAGAACGATCTTCCGCATATCCCAGTAACATCGGCACTCGCCAATTACGTTCCCACTTTTGCCGAAATTCACCCGGCTAACAGAACAAAACCTGTTGGACAGGTCAACCCGACTCAGCGTAATGCTATCCGTTTTCTCAAGTCGGGGAACATCTCCTCCGTCAAGAAAATGGATGTTTTTTTCCCAGACTCTAGACCGCCGTACGACAGCCAGGGACATTCTCTTTGCTACATAAAGAAAAGAAAGAAACCTGCCGGTGACTAACGGACATCAGACCAGGGACAACTTCAAGCTCCCGCTTCTCTAACGGATCTCTGGGGCCCGCTCTTCTCTGTGGTGGCAACAATATCTCTAGGTAGCTCCGTTTTTCCGTAGGAAGGGAGTGGAGGTTGACAAAGTAGTAAAGTATATATATTATATATATAGTATTATAGTTATATATATATATATTATATATTATATATTATATATATATATATTATAATATAGTATATATATATTATATATCTATATTATATAATATATTATATATATTATATATATATATATATTATATATATTATTATATATATATAATATATAATATATATATTATATTATATTAAAATATATTATAAATCCATATAGAATCCCGATGTCAAGGTGCAAATTTATTAATGGAAAGTGTTTTAAATTTACATATATCATAATTAAAAAGCAAAGATAGTTACAATTTAATATCAATAAGGACTTTAAAAAAAAATCAATAAAAAATCATTAGTATAAAAACAACACATTACAACCAATAGATATCCAATGGGCATTTTGTTGCCAAAAAAAAAAAAAAAAACTTTTTAACTGAAAAATTAAAAACTAAAAAAATTCATTATCTATTATTATTATTAATTTACTAATTTTTATATATTACTTTTTTTTTAAATATAGGAAATAACCGTCAAGACTCAGGCGCAGTCATCCTCTTTATCTCTTTATGCACATGCATCTTGGATTAGAATTATGTCTTACCATATTCATTCATCATACAAGTTGAAAAAGCTGCGGAGAACAAATTTTGTTAATATATAAAACAATAAAAAGTTGTTTTTTTTTTCTTTTTTTTTTTTTTTTTAATTTTTTTTAGCATTATTAATTAATTATCAATCGTATTGCATTAATGACTAAGGGGTAATCTAACTTCAATCAAATTTAAAACATTTATAAACATTTTAATATATATATAATAATATGATATATATAGTATATATAGATATAGATATTTAATTATTAATGTATAATATCTATATAATAAATATATATGATAGTATATATATAATATTATATATATATATATATAATTATATTATAATAATAGATATTATATTTAAATATTATATATATATATATATATAAATAATATAATATATATATTATATATATATATATATTATAGCTGGTGTGGTTGTGTTGGTGTGGTGGGTTGTAGTTGGGGGGGTGGGTGTGCTTGGTGTTTGTGTTCTGTTGAGTGTTGTTAGTGTTGGGTTGTTGTTTGTTTGTTGTGGTCTTTTGTTTTTGTGCCTGTGCGTTTCGTTAGTTTGCGTTATTGTTGGTTTGGTTGTCACTGGGTCTATATATATATATATTATAATATATATATTATATATATATATATATATATAGTATGATATATTATTATATATATATATAATATAATATATATATATATATATATATAATTATATATATATATATATAATTATCATATATATAATTTATATATAATATATATAATATATATATATAATATAGTATATATATAGTAGTGGCTACGTTAGTAAGGCAGATATTTAATTATTAATGGTATATTTTCTTTATCAAAACTAAAACTAAAGGTATATATATTATATATATTATATATGTGATATATATATATATAATATATATATATATATATATAATATATATTATATGGAATATTATAATAAATATATACTAATTATATATATATAATATATATATATGGGTCAATACTTATATTATTCAATATAATTAGTATATATATATATCTAATATTTTTAGAAAAGGTAATGTGAGCTACGCTTCAATTCTATCGTTTTTTGTTTGTTTTTTGAATGCCCCCCAAAAAAAACGTATACAAAATAACAAATGTAACTCATTATTAACTCACTAGTTTTTCTTATAAAACTACCATTATTAATTGAATTGGTAAAAAAAATAAAACTTAACTTATATATAAAAAGAATGCAATATGGATATTGAAAGAGCTGTAGAGTGGGTCTACCATTCACTTACATTATTATCAGAGCAATATGCATAAAAAATATTTAAAATTTTTTTTTTATTGATTTAAAAAATGAATCGAAAATTAAATAATATTCAATCATTTAATCATGGCACATAATATAATAAATATATATATATTTATAATATATAATATATGATAATATATATATATATATAGTATATAATAATATATATATATATATTATATATATATATATATATATAATTATATCATATATATATATATATATATATATATATATATATATATATATTAATATATATATAATATATATAATATATGATATAATTATATATACACTGTTTAATAACCTCTAATTCACCAATCACAACCCATTTTCACCCAACGATCTTTTCAGATGGTCCCACTATCCCTAATGACGATAACATTTACTATCATAGTTATAGAAAATTCAATTCTTCCTTAACTCCTAAGACTGTTTATTAAAAAAATTCACTCTTGGAGATGAGAAGGAATTAACAAGAACATAAGACTGACTAATAATAAATGTCTTAAGTGCGGGAAGAAGCCAATTAATGAACGTACAGAAATATTCGACCTAAATGTTTAAATACTTCAAATATCTGATTAAGCCATGCTTCCCTTTTCGCTGGACTCCTGCTTGAAATTTGAGTGATGCAATCGACCAAACACCACAATAACTTCAAGTAAGATACCTTTACCAAAAGACGTAACCAAACTCTTGTGAACGTTTTCAATTAAGATACTTGCGACAACGCCTCGCACCACAACTGCAAGGAATTTTATCATCTTCAATGGGAAATTATAAATCATAAGTCAGCTCTTCCGCTCGCTGGATTCTCCTCAAAGCAAATATAATAATATGTTTCTTCGCAAGCAATATCAACTTTACCCCGGGAATGAGCATAGGCTGCAAAGAAATTTTAACTATCAAGAAATTTTGTATAATAACAATAATAATAAATAATATTCAATAAAAATAAAAATAATAATAAAACGAGAGGTAGAGTAGAGCACTAGAAGCGACGCAAAGTCCTCCAATCGGCCATATTAACGTGATTAGGGTACATTCCATTGAATTCCAGTGTCCAATGGTTCACTCTTCTCTTTTGGAAGTCACATACCAACACTGCCTCTTCCAGACGACACTTACGAGACATTACCTTTAAATCCTATGTGTGCGAGAAAAAGAATGCAATAGCGCATGTTCTTGCGTGTGGTAGTAGGCGACAATAGGGACAGTGGTAGTTTGGTTAGCTGCCCACTACCACTTATCTCTTGCTATGATCGCCGTAAGCGACCATGTATCTTTCAGCGAAATTGTATGTAATCGTTTTAGGCACATGCAATGTCAGAAGGAATAAAGTGTGAGGAGAAGAGAAGAGAAGTGATGAGAGAGGTATAACGAAAGGGTAAATTTGATTTGCTCGCTGTGATTGAAACAAAGATGAAAAGGAAAGAGAGAAATAGTGGTTGGTTAAAATGTGTGTGTGTGCTGGAGGAGGGAGAGGGAATGAGAGGGGTAGAATGGAAGGTCCGCGATTGATGAGTGAATCATGTGCCGACGGAGCTAGTGGTGGATTTTGTTTGTGTGATTACTTGAATTCTATTGGTTAAATTTAAGTTTGAAAAGGTAAAGGCATATGTGGTTGTAACATTTGGTCCATCTGAGGGTGATGTTGAGGAAAGTGCAACTTTTTGGGATAATCTGAATGTTTTGGATGGGGTGGGTAGGAGCTTCAGATTGATCGTTCTGCGAGATCCAAATGGTTGGATAGATCATCAGAAAAAGGATGGTATAACAAATAAATTGGGGTGGAACTGGGAAGAAAATTGAGAATGGTAGGAGGTTTGATTGGATTTCTGTGGGAAGAGGTGTGTGTGTAAGTAGTACTTTCTTCAAGCACAAGTATACTAGAGTTGGTGTAAGTAGAGATGGTATCGAAGTGAAAAGAATGACTGATTTTGTGTTGGGTGAGAAGGTGATGCTTGAAGGATGTGATGGATGTTAAATCAATGAGGAGGCTGGGGATGGGATTATCGGATCATTATGTTTTATGTAACTACGTTAGTGGGGGCTTGGATGAAGAGGAAAGGGGTGAGGAAGTGGAAAGAATTACGAGTGAGAAGTTAAGTGAACAAGGTAATAAGGAAAAGTATTTAAGAGCACTTGCAAATAAATCATTATAATGTGAGCAAGATGAAACTGAACAAATCTGGACAAAAATGAAGAAAGCCTTTGTAAATTGTGCATAGAGTAAGTAAAGACTGTGGATTGTGCTAAAAAAGAGGAATAGAGAATCTCACCAACATGAATGGTGGGTGATAGGTGATGCAGAGCGATTGAAAAGTAATATATAAAAGAGAGCGCTGGTTGAACCGTGCAAAGCAAATGATGAGGTCTCAAAAGAAAGATGTTTGGAATTATATAAGGAGAAAGACAAAGACAAAAAGAAAGACAAAGATGTATACGTAGGAGGAAAAATGAGGTAAATGGAGACTTACGAGAGAATAGGAGAAAGATTTTCTGGAAGGAAGGGACGATAACAGGTTTAAGAAATGAGAGTAAGGGGGCATCTGCATAAGAATAAGAATAGGGATGGTGCCTTCGTAACTTTGGCTTGAGAGGTGGAGATTTGATCGTGTGGATGGGATTAACTTATCGAATCTGCTAACATTGGCAGTAATGAAGAGGTGATGTAGTGAATGTGTGTGGTGGTTTGATACATGTGCAGAAGTGAAGAATTCCAGAATTTTTTGGGGAATGGGTATTTCAGTAGGTGGTTAATGGGGTAGGGCTGTGAGAAAGTTTTGAAGAATGGTAAATCTGCAGGCATAGATGAATTAACTGGTGTAAATGATCCAAGAATGGGCGAAAGGTGATTGGGTGCATTTGGAAGTCAGTATACAATGCGCGTTTTATGAGTGAGTAAAATCCGAAGAATGAGTTGGAGGTTGAGAATATAGTCCTTATAAGGGAATAGATCTTCTTCTATGCCTTCTAATTGGTAGAAACTATAAAATAGGAGAATTAGTTTATTTATTGAGTGTTGTAGGTATGGGAAGATATATCCTGGTAATTTGGTTGAAAGAGAACGTCGATCAGTGACTGAAGGACTTATTGCGAAGAAACAAGGTGCTTTCAGAAGTGGTAGAGGATGAGTGTTACAAAATTTTTTGTTTCTTTTCCAAATTAAAAGCAAATGATTGAGAAAATAAGAGAAGAAACTATGAGAATTTAT
Source organism: Trachelipus rathkii (assembly GCA_015478945.1). NCBI lineage: Eukaryota > Metazoa > Arthropoda > Malacostraca > Isopoda > Trachelipodidae > Trachelipus > Trachelipus rathkii. The sequence goes on from JABUQX010018566.1 coordinate 32,533, forward strand.
TTTTAATGGACTTGCAATAGGCATTAATAACAGGATTTATAGGGAAGCTATGTGGCAGGTTGGATTGATTTGGTTTTGTGTGGTGAATACTGAACAGTTTTCGGAAAGAATATTTGGTAGAGGTGGTTTTTTCGCAGGGTGTGTTAAGAAGGATGGGTTTAGAAGTAAATGTAGATAATAGTATAAGGTTATGTAGCGAGTGAGGAGAAATCCGCGTGTGAAGTCCATGTTAAGATGTAAGCTAACCTGGAACAGTACTGAGTTTAAGTATTTAGGATAGTATGTTTGGAAGATGAAAAAAACTGAAGGAAAGGGAACGGTGATGCAGAATGTTAGAAAGTTAGCGTATTGGTTAGGAGGGTGCCTGGTGCCAATTAATCCTTGGTAGATTGTGAAGGAAGTCTTGGGTAAGCTATGGTTTTTGCATGAGGGTATGTTGTTACCTGTGTTTAATGTACAGTAATGAAACTATGGTCTGGAATAAATTATATTATCTAAGGTTTTTCCGAAGTGTTCAGATGGACAATCTTAAGGGCGTGTTAGGTGTGAGAGAATTGATAGATAAGATGAAGAATGAACGCATTAGGGAGTTGTGTGGTGTGAGAAAAGGGGGCGTAAATTGAGAGAAATAATCGAGAGACGAGAAATTGGATGATTTGGGTCATCGTGGAAAGGATGGATGATAGTCGGTTGGTTAAGCGATGTATGGTGGTGAGTGTGCTGGAAATGGCGGAATTTCGTGAGGGGGTATTGGTTGTGGGCTTTGCTCAGGGGATGAATCCCACATTGACGAGATACCACAGTGAGGGAGGGACCGTCGCAGTCTTGTGAAACCTCTTGTGGATTTTTCTGACTGCGAAGAGTTCTCACTTCGGGGGTATAAAGGGGACGGTAAAGAGGTGTCTTTCTTTTTGTTTACGATTCGTTTTTTCGACTTTGCGGCCATGTTCTTCTTACTACTTATTTATTCCGGTGACTACGACACCTCACCTAATCTTAGGATATTTCGTTAGAAGGTAAAATAATAATAATAATAATAATAATAATAATAATAATAATAATAATAATAATAATAATAGGGTCTGCAACTAGACATTACGAAATGTAGTGTCAATACAATACAGATGTCATATCTTATAGAGTAAGTTCAATTCCCGCAAAAACAAAATTACGTCCGATCAAAAGTGCAGATATATAATAATAATAATAATAATAATAATAATAATAATAATAATAATCGCGAGTATAATAATGATGATGAATCAATACGGAATAATATACTATACTTAGTCACAGAGAATGATTAATGAAATGTTAACGGGCTCAGCATTGCCATGCATCGTGCAGTTCTATCACTAGATCCGTGGTCTTGTCATCAATCCAGAACATGTTAGGAATCAATCCTATCCACTTTTGATGTCATAGAATTAATAATAATAATAATAGCTATACTTACGTCACAAGAATGATTAATGAAACGGGCAGCATTGCCATGCATCGTTGCATCTATCACAGTGTCTTCATCAATTCTAAACATGTAACAACCTATTCCTTTTGATTCATAGAATTTCTCTCTCATATCACAGAGACTCGAACGAATAACCTGTGAAGAAAAAAAACAAGTATCACATACACAGAAATACAAAAATAATAAACTAGATTAATTTTCAAATTCCAAAATTGTTTTTATTTCAAATTAGCACTTTTATTTTTCTTTATTTTATCAATATTGATTGATGATCAATTCCAAAATCATTAACTTACTTGGCCAGCATATTCAATGACCATTTCTCCTGCATCAATATCCCTCTTGCAAAATAAACCTCGACCGTGAATATTTGAACGAAAAACTCCCACAGCTTCTCGTGCAGTTTCACACAAATGTCGGTAGCGCATTGCCATGGGAAGTTCTAGGCTAGTTGCTCGTCTGAAAATATAGCTGAATTAATGTGAACAATTTAGAAAACATTGAACATCTTCACGTATAAGAAATGTACTTTCATTCCTAGTTATTTATACCGATGTCAGGGATTACCTGCAAAGGTGTATCTTCTAACTCTATGGAAACTAGAGAAAAATAGCCACAGGAAATTTAATAAAATAACTTGGAAATAATTCGAAATATAAGAGTATTAAAACAAAAGCACAAATGTAAAATGATAAGTTCCCTCAGTTCTCGGGAAAAAAATAGTAGTGAAGAATTCTTGAATCATTCTAAAACGTTACCACCATATTTTAATCAACAATCATGTCATATATCAAGTGCAGAAAGTAGATATTGTAACGAAGTCAGCAGGTTATAAAAGACCTTTTATCAGAAAAATAGTAGCAATCTTGAATGATAGAAGATGCATAAGTTGTTGCAGATCAGATAGAGAAGTGAATGTGACATCGAAACAACGTTAGCAGGTATTTAATGCAAAGTTGAAGTGGCTTGGTAATAATTTGCAGCTGGATAAAACTATATAGCTTGGTATGGTTTGAGTGAGTTCTAATGTACCTAGGAAGTAGATTAGCCATTAATTCTATGACTAGAAGAAATGCTCGCTATAACTTTTTTATGGATTTCTAAGCACTAAAAGGACCATAAGCAATGACCGTAACAATAGTGAACTGGGCAAAAAAAAAATATTTTTGAGACCGTAAATAATTTTTTGTTTAAATTATATAAAACAGAGGTCAGTTATTTATAATAAAAAGTGTAGAGTAAAAAAATATATTAACTGAACCAATTTTTCTTTACTATTTATTAAATTAAAATTGCATTAGGTCAAATCAAAATAAATGTTAGATATTTTTATCGTCATCATCATCTGACTTTTTCCCCAGAATTAAGAGTGGGGTGCACAAACACGCACCAGAAATACGAGGTAAGCATAAACATTCTTAGTGTATAAATAAGTGGTAGTAGGTCCCAAACCTAGCTACCATTGTTCTCTAGTTCGTCTCTTACGACACGCAGAGCGTACGTTGTGGACTACCATTTCTCGAAACATATACACTATAATCTTTGCATAAACCTGCATTCAAATAATGCTGCTCATAATTGTTAAAGTATCGAGTTTTTTATTCTTTATCTAAAATTTCCAAAACCTTAGCGGAGTTTTAAATTATACTAAGCAGCTGCAAGCCTTGGATGAAACACTAGCTAGCAGTATCGCACGATAAAATTTCTATAAATTTTGAAAAGTCGATGAGATCTCGAAGGATGATAATATAAATTTTCGCCCTTACTAAGCAATATATGCAGCAAAAGAGGATTAAGGATCAGGGTATGATACCCGGTAAGGGCATTATTAGTAGTTCCAGCGTTAAATAAGTGTATGGTTGTTAGTCAATATGTGAAGGTTGGAGGTATGAAAGAAAATAGCAATATTGTCATTAAACCAGAAAATATTTTAAATTTGGTAACCTTAAAAAAAAAAAAAAAACACACACATACACATACACTATATCTAAAACATTACATACTTTTAAAAAAATCAACAATTTCTACCAATTAAATACTGACCTAGTGGACAACTGAATTTCATCTTGCTGAGCCCGTGACTTCAAAGGCAATCGTCGGTGTTTCGATGCCAACCAGCTGAAAACATCATACGGAGAGCGTGTCTTAAATGCTTCCGAACGAACGCAACCGGATGCACTCTCAAAATTATCATCTTCAGTAGGTCGACGGTGGAACTAAATAAATAATAATAATAATAATAATAATAATAATAATAATAATAATAATAATAATAATAATAATAATAATAATAATAATAATAATAATAATAATAATAATAATAATAGTAATAATAATAATAATAATAATAATAATAATAATAATTTTATATCAGCTTCTAATTTTGTTGAGCTTTTCAAGCCTTTTCCAATTTTCCGAAAGGATCAATCGCTACATGATCGAGTTTCTTGAGGCCTATCCCGGAGTTAAAAAATACCACTGATTTTTGAACTTTTAATCTATTTTGCTTGAACACTTCAGGCATCATCAGAAACGAATTCTAAACTAAATTTACAATTGATAAAGCAAAACAAATGTTATTAAAATTAAATTGTTGTGAAATAATAAATATATAAAAGATTAAGAAAATATCGTTAAATCTAAAATAAATATTATTAACAATAGAGAGACTGTTCTACGTTGTTAAACTATTTCATTGTATTTGATTAATAACTGGTTTGTGTCTTTTGATTAAGAGCGACTCAGCTAACCTACTTAGCCAAAATTTTCTGTTTCGTATATTAGGTTAAAACTGGAAATGTTGAGATTGGGTGTTCATTTTTTTGAATGTTCGAAGATTAATGCGACAAAGGAGAATCCAAGACACGTTGTATGTCCAATTCATAGCAAAAAAAATAAATAAAAAAAGGCAATACCCCATACATTGAATATACTACTAATTCCCTCAAACCCAGCGTCTCACAACATACGTACAAACCTACTAAGATCTTCGAATATTCAAAAAACGAACGTTTGAAACCCTTTGGACTTATCTCAATATATCTAACATAATACACAAAATAGGATTTTTTTTTTCGAATTAAAGATGGATGAGTCATTCTTAATCGAAAGGCCCAAACCAGTTATTAATCAAATAAAATAAAACGGGAAATTTTTTGAAAATTATTTAAATTTAACATTAGAATATCTCTATTGTTATAATTTTAACCTTAAAATTTTTTATTTAACAATAGTTTTTAATCTTTTATATATCTACTACACTAATTTCTAATAACATTTGTTTTATTTGATCAATTGTAAATTTAGTCTAGAACTCGTCTGATGATGCCTGTAATGCCCCAAGCGAAATATTAGATCAAAATTTCAAAAAACACTGGTACTTTTCTACACCAAGATAGACCTCAAGAAAATCATGTAACGTTTGATACTTTCAGAAAATTGGAAAAAGGTTCATAAAGCACATAAAAAAACAATAAACATAAATAATATTTAAAATTCCTACCTGAAAAGAATATTTATGACAGTCCTTAGCTCCAGGAAGTTGTTCCAATAAATACTGAACAGCATTGTGAGTAAGACCTAGCATCTGAAGGCCAGACAAGCTCTTACATTTCACATCAGTACCTAATTTCACACCTACTTCTCCCTTTGTCCCAAGACGAAGATTATCACGAGCCTCTGAGACAGCCTCAAAGACTTTCTGCCAAACTTCCGATACATGACGAGATTCGACTTTAAATCCGTCTTCAGATGTTAACTCAAAAACAATGTATGGTTCAGTTGATGAGGTTTTTGGTTTATCAATAAGAGAGGGATCGTCAACAGCCGGCTGATTGGGACTGAAATTTAAAGACAAATTTGGGGTTACTTCATTTACTAGAAGATCATTTGTTGTATCTTTACTGGCAACCATGAAATCTTTTCCGCACTGACTCCACTGATGACTTGCATTTCCACTAGGTTTTTTTCTTTTTGGACCAACCGACACTTTGGCTTTAATTCTTAGTTCTTTAACTTCAGGAGAAGCCAATGGAACTTTGGGTCCTGATAGAGGAAGAATATTAAACTTCGATCCAGATTGCACATCTTTTTTCAAGACAAGTTTATAAGACTGGACTTCTTTGATTTCTGTAGGTATTTTATCTGTAGCTTGTTTCTGATCTTCTTTTTCTGAAGAATCTGTATCTTCTTCATCAGTGGATTTAGTATCTGATTTTTGGAGAGGTACTATATTGGGATTTTCTTCAGGACTGGGATCACTTTTCGGCTTCTTTCGTTCACACTGCGTTCCTTTCATCGCATCTCTATAGCTATAAGTGGGTCTAGGACGAACAGTCGCTATTCTAGATTGAATATCACTAATACTATCTAATTCGAAAGAATCTTTCAGCAATAAATTTGATGAACTTGTGTTACTAAAAGTATTGGAAAAGGATAGTTTATTAACAACTGGTGATGAAGTAAACACTGCTGGAGCAACAGTTGCTACTGATCTCGCAACTGTTACATTTTGCCCAAACAATGGACGATTAGATGAAGAAGGTGAAGTTTCTATTTTCATGCACCGAGGTGGATCTTTGGAAGAATCAGAAGAAATAGGCGCAATAAAAGCTTGTGGCCGACTACCACTGGATGGCGAAAGAATCTGCGAGGATGAAACCATTGTACCAGATGCAGTAGTAGTAGTAAAAGAACCTGTTGAAAATGTTATTCCTGATTGAACTGACTGCCCTGCTTGCAGTGAAGATTTTCCTTGTGTCGGTATGTGCTGCATTGTAACCGATGTTACGGGAAGAGAAACTGAAGGGATTGTGGGCCTTATATGTTGAACTGGATGAACCTGTGTCTGATTGAATGGGATCATAGTACTAAGGGGTTGAATCATTGCCGATTGTTGAAAGGCCTGCTGTGGCTGTTGAGTCACATATTGTACATTTGGTACCACTGCTGTTGGTTGGTTAATAACTAAAGTTTCTGGAGTTGCAATGGTATAGGTAATATTGGTATTGACCACTTGGGGCATTACCACAGGAGAGGGCTGGGGAGTGACTACTAATGGAGATGGAACAACAACAGATGATGGCGTTTGGTAAGTTAGAACACTTGAAGCTGTATTCCTCATATCCCCTTCTCGAAAACTACCTACATACTGAAGGGTATAACCTTGAGGAAGAGCGACAGAAGGTCCCGAAACTACTGTCATTACTTGAGCAAGTGGAGCTATCTGGGATATAGTCGAATTTAAAGTACCCTGATATTGTGAAGAATGATGTGTGGGAACACTTAAAGCTCCTTGATCTAACATTGGCTGTATCGTAATAGGTACTGAAGGATCTTGACCTCCAAACTGAAGAGAACTGGTTTGAATGTGCATTTGTGTCTGAGGATGAACTTGGGTTTGGGGATGAACCGATGGTGTAGGAAGGGTTGGATTCACATTTATATTCTGCTCTTTTTGGTGATGTTGAAGTTCTTGAACACTCTGAAATTGTTGCTCCTGTTGATGATGTTGAATTTGTGGTAGAAGTGATGACAATGACTGATGAAGGTGAAGATTTTGATGTTGCTGTTGTGGTGGTTGGTGTTGCTGTTGTTGTTGCAGCAGCTGTTGTTGTTGTTGTTGTTCTTGCTGAGATTTCTGAAATTGGGGTAAGAGGTGTTGATTCTGCTGCGGAAGATGCTGCACAGGTCTCTGTTGGGAGTGTTGAGAAGGGAGTTGAGGAAGTGCTCTTCTATACTGGTATCCTTGTCTGCCCTTGAAAAGTCGAACATTGGTGTAACGTCTTGGGCTACTACTTTTCTTAACAACAGGATTAAACTTAATAGGAGAGACAGCTGGAGGTACAAACACTTCTGACCCACAAACTGACGATTTTGACGGTGATACTAGCTCAGGTTTCTGGTTATCAGTTATTTTATTATTACTAGATTCTAATGTTCGCTTAGCAATTCTAACTTGCCGATGAACACCTGGAAGTCTATTGCAATCCCCTTTAGTTTTAGGCTCCACGTGCAATAATCTTTTCAGAATATGAGAAGAATACATTTCCTCAAGTTTTTCGATACTACTACAACTACTATTACCACAAGTAACTTCCTCCGCTTTATGGGCACCTTCCAAATTTAATTCACTTATCAATGTGTTTACTGACTGGCACTTGTTTAACTTTAATTCATTAGTGCCAACTTTTTCTGGTGGGCAAATGCTTTCACCATTTTTTACATTATTTCTACTTTCATTTAAAGAATTACTTTCAACAAGGCCAAAATCTCTGCGTTTTGAATCTACGACCCGCTCATACGATTTGTCCACTTCTTCTGACGAAGAGGTTGAGCTATCTATTTCAAAATTGCAGGTTTCAATATGTCGATGATAGCTGTCTTTGGTTCTGTAATATATATAGAGTATAGTATATATAATATATATATTTATATATATATATATATATATATATATATATATATATATATATATATATATATATATATATATATATATATATATATATATATATATATATATATATAAATAAGGATGATTAATCGTCATCGTCAACCGGAAAAATGGGCATATTTTTAACCGTCATCATCAATTTTTTTCGATTATTTTATCAACAAATATTAATATTTTATAATATTAAAACTCAATAAGAATAATATATATATATATATATATATATATATATATATATTTTGCCAGGAAAATATATGCATGTATATATATATATATATATATATATATATATATATATATATATATATATATATATATATATATATATATATATATATAGCGTACATATATATATATAGATATATTCGTGGTATATATATGTATATATATATTATTATTATATATATATATATATATATATATATATATATATATATATATATATATATATATATATATATATAGAGAGAGAGTACATATAGAGAGAGAGTATACACTCACTCGAAGTGTTGCGTCTTTCTTTGCGTTCATATTCTTTACACACTCATCCTTCAGGCAACATATTACTAACCACCATTTATCCACATATCATATACACATGATTAAAGTACACACCCCTCTTCTAGATAACACCTTATAGACATCCCTACTACTCATATCCCTGTGTATGGGGGAGAAAGAATTGCCCACATCGTATGTCCCAAAGTCGTAGAAGTCGATTAAGGACGGTGGTGCTGGGTTGGCTGCACCACTCACCACCTATCTCTTGCTAGGAATGCTGATGCATGCCTCGGAGATGGTCGTGATCGCAGTAAACGGCCTTCTAATTTTCGGCGAAATTGTATGAATCGTATGGGTACATGGAATGTCAGAGGAATAAATGTTGAGGAGAAGAGAGAGGTGAAGGATGTATTTAGGAAAGGCAAATTTAATTTGCTCGCTGTGACTCAAACAAAGATGAAAGGAAACGGTGAAATTAAGTGGTGTGGTGTGAAATGTGTGTGTGCTGGTGTGGAAATGAATGAGAGAGGGAGAGAAGGAGTGAGTTGCAATTTTGATGAGTGACCTGTGGTACAAAGCTATGGTAGACTTTGTGTGTGTGAGTCCTAGAATTCTAATGGTTAAATTTAAGTTTGAAAAGGTCAAGGTATGTGTGGTTGTGACGTATGGTCCATCTGAGGGAAACGTTGAAGAGAGTACGATTTTTTGGGATAATCTGAATGATGCTCTGGATGGGGTGAGTAGGAGCTTCAGATTGATAGTGTTGGGAGACCTGAATGGTTGGGTAGGTGATCAAAAGAGGGATGGTATAACAGGTGGTTTTGGGGTGGCGGGAGAAAATGAGAATGGTAGGAAGGTGATTGATTTCTGTGAAGAGAGAGGTATGTGTGTAAGATACTTTCTTTAAACACAAGAGTATCCATAAGTATACTAGAGTTGGTATTGAAGTGAAAAGTATGATTGATTTTGTGTTGGTGAAGAAGGAGATGTTGAAGTATGTGTTGGATGTTAAATCAGTGAGGGTTTAGGAATGGGATTATCGGATCATTATATTGTTCTATGTAAAATTAAGTTAGTGGGGCTTGGATGGAGAGGAAGGTGATACGAAAGGAAGTAGGTAAAATTAAGAGTGAGAAGTTATGAACAAGACAATAAGGAAAAGTATGTAAGAGTGCTCTACTAAATCGGTTGAATGTGAACGAGTTGATACTTAACAAATCTGGCAAATGCAAGAAACATTTTGTTAGTAGTGCAAAGGAAGTGTGTGGATGTGCTAAAGTAGGAAGTAAGAATGTTAACAGCGAATGGTGGAATGAAGAGGTGATGAAAGCGGTTAAAGGTAAAAAGAAGCGTGGTTGAATGTACTAAAAGCAAATGATGAAGTTTCAAAAGAAAGATGCTTGGAATTATATAAGGAGGAAAAAGAAATACTAAAAGGTGCATACGTAGGAGGAAACAAGAGGTAAATGAACAGTTTGGAAGGAGGATGAATGAGGACATACAAGGAATAGGAAGCTCTTCTGGAAGGAAGCGCGAAAGGTTAAG
>JABUQX010018566.1:45000-47500 GCA_015478945.1 Trachelipus rathkii
GACTCATTTAAGTCTTATATCCCTCCCTATGTGTGGAGAGAAAAAATTGTCCACATCGTATGTCCTGTCTGTCGTATAAGGCGACTAAGGGACGGTGGTAGTTAGGTTGGCTGCCCACTACCACTTATCTTTTGCCAGGAATGCTAATGCATGCCTCGGAGAAGGTCATGATGTAAGCGACCACTTATCTTTTGGGGAAAATGTATGAATCATAGGTACATGGAATGTCAGAGGAATAAATGTTGAGAAGAGGAGAGAGGTGATGGATGTATTTAGAAATGGCAAATTTGATTTGCTCGCTGTGACTGAAACAAAGATGAAAGGAAACGGTGAAAATGAGTGGTGTGGTGTGAAATGTGTTGGTGTGGAAAGGGATGAGAGGGGAATAGAAGGATTTGCAATTCTGATGAGTGACTTGTGGTAGAGAGCTATGGTAGATTTTGTGTGTGTGAGTACTAGAATTCTAAAGGTTAAATTTAAGTCTGAAAAGGTCAAAATTTGTGTGGTTGTGACATGGTCCATCTGAGGGTAATGTTGAAGAGTGATTTTTTGGGATAATTTGAATGATTTTTTGGATGGGGTGAGTAGGAGATTTAGTTCATTTGCTACATATCTGCCCACCCAAGGATTTTTTTTTACAGTTGTCACCACCACTCACGGGCAGAGCCCTATTCAAGGAGGGGTGTAGTACGCTCAAAAGTTCACCCTCTAGCGCAAATTATGCATATGAGCACAGACGCAGGCTTTAAAGTGAGGAGATTAAATTCAATGGGAAATACAGAAGATGGAAGAGAATTCCACAGAACAGAGGTGGTGGGAAAGAAGGAAGCACCACAGCGAACTAGCCTGGAGTTACCAATGTCAACACAAAACTCGTGCGCAGATACAGCACCCCTTGTGCTACGAGGGCGTCGTAAAGGTGGTGGTACGCGAGTGATAAGTTCCTCAAGCACCTGCCGCTGCGGTACCTATAGGATAGAGATAAAGCACCAACATCGCGCCGCAAAGATAGAGGGTCAAGTGAACTGGAAAGTACAGAACAGTTTATAAGCCTTTTGGGCTTTGGCTCGACCGTCCAAAAGCTGGGTGAAACCAGAGCCCCCTCCCCAGATATGAGAGCAGTACTCCATACATGGGCGGATGAGACCCTTGTATAGCTGGAGCAACTGAGAAGAGGAAAAAAAGTCTCGCAGTCTAAACAGAACTTAGTTTCTTTGAGGCCGCCCTAGCAACCATTGTGATGTGAGGTTTCCAAGACATTTTTTTGTTTATGTTAAGGCCAAGGATGTTTATATTGTCAACAGGAGAGACGAGAGAACCGTCGAAAGAGATAGGAAAGTTAGAAGGTGTTTTGGAGAAGGAGATTTGTAGAAGTTGGGTTTTTAAAGAATTGAATTTCACAAGGTTGAGACGACCCCATCCGGAAATTCTATCCAGATCAGCGAGAATAGAATCGGAAAGACTAAGGCGAGAGGCAATTCTAGAAGTAAAAGAGGGAGCAGAATTGATATGAGTTGAAGAATGAAGGGTCGAGTCATCGGCATATGAGTGGATAGAGTTAGAGGTGCAGGTGAGAAGATCATTAATGAAAAGTAGGAATAAAGTAGGAGATAAGACAGAACCCTGAGGAACACCACTATTGACAGAAAAAGAAGTAGCCCCATCAACAACAGCCGACATTGAGCGATTTGAAAGAAAGCTAGACATAAGTAAGCAAAGAGAAGGAGGAAACCCAAAGCTTGGAGAGCAGTGACGCGTGCCATACTCGGTCAAAGGCTTTGTATATGTCAAGCGCCACCACGCAAGTCTCCCGTAGTTCCTAAGAGCGAAAAACCATAAATCGGTTAGATAGGAAAGTATATCGCCAGTAGACCTCGAACGCCGAAAGCCGCACTGGCGATCAGAATGAGTTTCCTGATGATCTAAGAAGTGAGATTTTAGAAGGGTTTCAAAGATCTTAGATAGAATACAAGTGAGAGCTATAGGGCGATAGTTAGAATTATCAGAGCGGCTTCCTTTTTTCGGAATAGGTTGGACATGTGCGAGCTTCCAACACTGAGGGAAAGTGCTAGTATTGAGACGTAGAGAGTATAGTTGATCGAGGGGCGGGGATAGCACGGAAGCATACTTCCTCAAAACTTGGGGAGGAATGCCATCCGGGCCACCCGCCTTCCTAACGTTCATAGATTTCAGGGGCCCATGCACCCGATCAAATGTAATCACAGGCAAAGGCATAGGACACCTGAGAGGAAGGAAGAAAAATGCCAGAATCGTCCAGGGTAGAGTTAGAGGAAAATAGGAGGCCGAAGAGATTGGCCTTTTCAGTTGGAGAATTAGCAACAGGATCATCAGATCGAATAAGAGGAGGAAAGGCAGATTTACAGGAGTTGCTAGAGATGTTTTTGGCAAGAGACCAGAAAGATTTGTCAGTAGGAGAACCAAGGAAAGCCCGCTTTGCTCGTCGAAGAGTATCCGTGCAATGATTTCTAGCTGAATGAAA
>JABUQX010018566.1:50000-53849 GCA_015478945.1 Trachelipus rathkii
GATGCTCCCACACGGTCACCTATTTCAGAGCCGTCAGTAAATACTGAGTAAACTCATCATGAACTGTGGAATGAGATAGGAATGATGCCCTAACAAGGCAGCAGAATGGCTTGATTTGGAGAGAGAGGTTAGAGCCAAGCAAATGGTGGGAGCGGGGAATAACCAAGGTGTGTATCCTTCATCGTATGAGAAAGGCAGCACCTTTTGTAAAGGGATATTAAGGAAATTAAGGATGTTATGAACCGTGTTCGCAAATGGCCAGTAATTAGGATTCTGATGCACCTCCTGCAGAATCGGTGTCAGGGCAGACGGTATTAGGGAGAACGAAGATAACTTGCACTCGTTTTGGATGGCTTCGAAGAGAGTGGCATCACATTGGCTTCAACTTTGCTGGGCCGGGGGAATGATCGGAAGGCTCCAGGGGAGATACGGATCGCCCTCGTTTTGTATGGGATCCACAGATACATTAGAGTAGGGGAGGCCTCACCATATACTACACAGCCATAGTCAAGCTTCGATCGAACTAGGGCGATATATAAACGTAAAAGGGACTTGCGATCAGCGACCCAAGATATTGAGGCGAGATGACGTAATACGTCAAGCGCGCGATGACAAGTTGTTTTCAGGCGTTTAATATGTGGGGCATATGTTAAGTGGTCATCTAGGATGAGTCCTAGAAATTTGACGTATGAAGTAACAGGAATAGGCGAACCATATAAGGTTAGGTTCGCTGGAAGAAGGTGGCAAGTTCTTCGATTCCCTTTTTTCTTAAAAAGCACTGCTGAGGTTTTGGTGTGAGAAAAATGGAAGCCATGGGAGCTAGCCCATTGTGAAATATTTTCAATAGCTAGTTGAAGTTGCCATTCGAGAAAGGACAGCCTGGCACCGGCTATGTATAAGGCAAGGTCATCGACATAGAGAGAAAAATTGACAGTCGCTGGAATAGAGGTAACAATATCATTGAATCCGAGAGCAAATATTAGTACACTTAAAACACTATCCTGCGGAACGCCTTCATTCAGAGTAAAGTGGCGTGACAGAATAGAAGAGCACCGAACCTGGATAGATCTGTGACAAAAGGCATTTGATGAAAAGAGAGAGTTGTCCTCGGAAACCAAGCGAATGGAGTTTAAGGAGAATCCCAGTTCTCCACGTTGTGTCGAAAGCTTTTTCAAGGTCAAAAAAGACACCAAGAACCATCCCACCAGTTGAGAAGGCTTCCCGGATGTCATGGTCTAGTTTTACCAAGGGGTCCGCAGTCGAACGATTTTTGCGGAAACCAAATTGAAGTTTGAGAAAGCTTGACGGCTCTCCAGAACAGGGAGAAGCGGCCAGAAACCATTTTCTTCATTAATTTACAGGTGTGACAGGTCAGCGAAATTGGTCTTTGGTTGTCTGCCAACTTCGAATCTTTTCCAGGTTTGGGAATAGAAATTAAAAGGTAGTCCAAATAGATGGAAAAGAAGATCTGATCCAGATTATATAAATCCAGCAAGAATGCTGACGCCGAAGGATGGATATGACGGAGCATGATTTACGAAATCGTTCCAAAGGCACCGTCTTTGCTATTTGCCAATGCAATTTGATACTTGCAAGTGTAAAAGACGGTTGTAGGCATGATCTTCCCCTTCGCTGTTGAAAAGTCTGGCTGTGTCATTTCTCAGTTTTTGAAAGGCTTCAGTGTAGCGGAACCCGAAATGGCTAAAGTGTTACAACCCAACGCATCCGGCTACAACCGCAGTGAGCGGAGATCCTATCAGTTATATCAGGCCCATAACGGAGGACTGTGGGTGAGGAGTTATTGGAGCGACGAGATATTTTCTGTGTAACTTTCCACACTAAAGGAAGGGGAGTTATGGAGTTAACAGTCGATATGTAAGTTCGAAAATATTGTTTACGCGTCTGGCGATTAATTCGCCGAGATCTCGTTGCGGCTGCTTTAAAAATAATCATGTTTGGGGTGGTACGGGTCTTTTTGTATTGCCTGTAGAGTTTCTTCTTCTATCGGTTGGCTTGTGCGCACTCTTGGGACCACCTGCCTGAAGAAGACTGCGGGATGCAAGCTTCCGCTGCCAAGATGACGATTTTCTGGAAGAAGCAAAAGGCATCATCAATAGTCGGAAATCGGTTATTGAAAGGAGAAAGAGGGATAGCTGTGGCCTGATAAAAAGGAGCCCATTCCGCTCGATCATAACCCCAGCTGGAGTTGGGTTTTTGCATTGGGTTTGGAACAAGCTCATTTAAAGCTATTGGGTAATGATCACTACCGAATAAATAATCAAAGCGGAACCAGGTAAAGCGATCCATAAGGGAATGGGAGCAAAAGGAAATATCAATACAAGAAGAAGTGTGTGTATCTAAGCGTTCATATGTAGGGAGTCCTGTGTTAAGGCATCTCAGGGAAAAGGGGGTTAGGAGATCTATTAAGATCTTGGACTTAGATGAAGTTACAGAGTCCACCCATAAGGGGTGGCGGAGGTTGAAATCACCTAGTATAACAACCGGAGTAGGGAGCTGTTTAAAAAGATCAGCTAAGTCGACCTTAGTAAATTCACTACTGAGCCAAGTAGATTGAACATATAGCAATGTCGATGACAAGTGAATTCTCTGCCGCTATGCATGAAGTTTTTGGTTTGGAGAGGGACTGGGGAATAGGGGATAGATTTGTGAATGAGTATTCCTGCCCCTCCCGTATCATTGTCACCTCTTTCTATAGAAGTTAATGGCGATTTATATTCAGATGGTTGAAAGAAGTCACGATGGATGACATAGTCGAAGTTCCTGCAAACATATACACTTTGGTGTATATATGTTTATTAGTTGAACAAGTTCTTCGAAATTAGAGTAATAGCCACGACAATTCCATTGAAGGAAAGTAGTCATGATGAGTTATGAATATTATGATGGTGGTCTATTAGAGACAATTGTCTCTATGTGACTGGGGGTAATGTTAGAGGTGGGTTCAGATTGAAAAGGAAGGTTGAGACGTGGGTCTCGGCGAGGAGGGGGAACAAAACCTGGGGGTAAACTAGTAGTATCATACACCAGAGATTTAGGTTGTATGACCCTTTAAAGGGGGGGGGAATTTTCAGATGTATTTGGTGAAAGAGCTTCACCATGAATGCGAGATAAGTTGAATTCAACCAAATCCAACTTGCTATGTGGGTTTGGTTGGTTAATAGAAGAGCATTCGTAATGCTCATATTTATTAGTGAGAGCGGTATCAGTATCCGCTTGGCAAGCAGATTCAGAAATGTGGGAGGGACAGAGTTGTTTCCATGGAAATGGGGAAGGAAGGTCTAACCGGAAGGGTATTGTCTTTTTGAGAATGTGTTGGGGTTACGACATCGATTTCCAATATGGAATTCGATGAATTGGCAAGGTCAGATTCTGGAGAATTTTCCAGTACTTCATCATGCGGGTGATTTTGGGAAATTGGGCAGTTTGATTGGAGAATGGGGACCTCTGGGTCTATCTTCATGCCTCCAACAGACCCAGAACGCTTAGAGCGTTTGCGGCACGTTTACGTTGAACAGTTTTCCATTCACCTTTCTCGGAAGTGCAGGAAGCATTAGAAAGAGAATGGGTCATCGCATCAAGCTCCATTTGGGAGATGTTATCCAATTCATCTTCTAGGGTATAGAATCCCTTAGAGTGCTGATAGAGGAAACTTGGGAGAAGAGTTATAGAAGAATCAGAAGAGCTAGAACTGTCTTGTAGACTATTAGATGGTTGGTTGGTGGGTTGTTCAATAGCTGGGATTGTTTGGGTACAGTCTTTTGAAGCCTTTGCTTTTGTCTCAGAAGTAGACTTATGGCGAGGTCTCTTCTGAGTTGCATTTTTTACATC
>JABUQX010018567.1:0-35000 GCA_015478945.1 Trachelipus rathkii
TATGAGCAATCTTGAACATACATGAACTCTAAGGCGTTCATGAAAGTAGCACAGTCACTTTCATGAAAGTAGCTCAGCTACTTTCATGTACATGAACCCATGTACTTAGCTGCATGGGTTAGGCATAAAATACATCCAGGAAAGTAGCTGAGTGATGATGTCATAGCATAGAACAAAGGGGGTAGGGGAGAACAAAGGGGGATAGGGGAAAAAACGCTCATGAAAGTACATGAGCATAGGCCCATGTATACATACACGTACGCAGTTCAATGCGAATCATTGAAATATGGGACCCCAGGGGGACCAGCCCCAAAACAAAAGGTAGCCATCCAGGGAGATGCCCAAATATCACTCACGTAAGACGCTGGGGCACGGGGTACCCGAGATATGCCCATCCCTTTGCTTTCGTTAGCATTGACGATCATCTTCTACTAAGAAATATTCTGAGATACAGTTGTTTAGGTCCTTCTCTTATTTAACTAATAATCAAGGTTTATCTTCTGTCAAGTGAAATGTGGCCTGGGCGAGTGCTGAATCCTGGATTTATTCTTATTTCAAAAACAGTTGGAAGAGTCTATCAAGTTACTTAAAAAAGTTTTCAAATATTGGCGTGAACTCTTCCTTCTAAAAATATTATTCTGGAAAGCTTAAGACGGGTTAATCTACTTTGTTTCTAAGCCTGAGAAAGCAAACTTTTTCTATAAGCTTGAAATATTCTCAAGTAATGACATACCGGGTTAGCCTCCAGAAAGCAACATGAATGTAACTAAAAAACTAGAACAGCTACATGAAAATAGATAACATTTTTGTAATCAGGAGACATTTTTATGGATGAAATTAAAAAAAAATAACACTTTTAAAAAATTTAAAATTCTTATAAATCCTTCAAAACTGTAATACATTGTCATTTTACTAGAGTACGAAAAATGCGCAATAGTGCCAAAAGTTTTTTTTTTTTAACTAGAAACGATACCCAGGGTATGGGCGTAGGCAGGATTTCAATTAGGGGGGAGCAAAGGTTGAGTGATATATAGTAATATATAATATATCATATATATATATATATATATATATTATATATATATATTAATAACTATATATATATATATATATATATATATATCTATATATATTATATTCTATATAATATATATCAGCTTTATCAGCCGCAAATGCTATCGACAAACTGAAGAGTTCAGCGGAAGAATACTGTCTGAAAGAAGCTAGCTGAATAAAAAGCACACAGCTAGTTGACTTCAAGCCAATATGAAAACGGAAACACATTAAAACTATAAAAAAGTGCATGTTTAATAATATTTAGTAATTGAGTAAGTGCTCCTTCAGTATCTATCTATTGATGTATCTTTTTTTACAGTTTTCCTCTAATAAACCCTTAAAAACTCGTCTGACAAATCAAAGGTTCAGTTTTTTATTTCGCCACGATTTAGGGGGGAAGTGCCCCCCCTGCCCCCTGCCTACGCCCATGCCCCCACCCTATTCAAAAGATACATTATATGAGCCGTTTCTCAGGGGGGGGGGGGGGTCTCACAACCGTCTGCTCGAACCCCCTAAAAAAATTATAAAACAATTAACATTTTCTCCAGAGCATGATAAAATAAATTTTTTTTTGGCAACTCTTGCGCTCCTTCTACTGCAGAAAAGGGAAGCTTACTCAGAGCGTACGCTGCCAACTAGATGAATACTAATATTTAAGGTGTTTATTAATAAATATTAGAATAAAATACATTTTTTTACAGTTTCATCCATTTAAACTGCTCGCTGAATTCAAAAATGTTCTGTATTTTCTGTAGCTGTTATAGTTTTTTAGATACATGCATGTTGCTTTCTGGAGTCTGGCCGACATACCGTGAACCTAAATATTCAAAATATTCAAGTAAGCGTGCAAACCACTAGTCTCCAGGAAATATACTCTAAATATCATAACTTGCAATATAGAGTCTAAAAACTTCGTATTTGCCAACATCAATTCTTCTTCGAATTAATTCACGTTCTTATCTGAACGAAATATTCAAGCTGCGCTTCCAGAAGCCCGAGTGCAGCCCGTGTGCAAAATAGACTCGGAAATGCTTCGAATTGAAAAAAATTACATTAACCAATCAGAGACAGGAAATTTGAGTACCTGGAAACGGCCGAGCGTGTTCTGAAAAAGATCGCAAGTCTTCAATACTCTTTATACTTTATGCACAAATGTACAATCCTTTAATATATAGGAAATAACACCTTTTCCTGTAAAAGCACTTGCATTGCCATTATGTCGATTCCTTTTCTGATTACGTAGTTTGTTTGGAAACAAAGTATTCTTCCGCAACCGCCGTTTATTAATTCCGAAATCGGGATTTAACAACGGCGCCTGACTGTGAACCTTTACGTGACGTAGAAGTGCGCAAATGGGCTCTGAAACGATGCATGTGCGCCTGTGTGGCCACCCGGGCTGCAGTCGGGCTTCTGGACGCAACTTCAAGATTTGCGTACTTGCCAATCGTCATTTATACACACTATATTCAAGATCATGCATTATAATATATATAATATATTATTATATATATATTATATATATATATATTATATATTATATATATATATAATATTATATATATATATTATATATATATCTATATAATATATTATATATATATATATAATATATATATATATTATATATTTAATCATATTAAATATATATAATTCTATATTATATATATATAATATATATATATATTATCATATATATATATTATATAATATATATATAATTATATATATTAATAAAAATATAAATATATATATATGTTGGTTTGTGATATATACTATATATTGTATATATATATGTGTGTGTGTGTGTATGTGTGTGTGTGTGTTCGCAGTTATCTTCATATACGGTAGATTTGCAAATGCACACGGCAGACACCTGGTCAAGGGATGAACCCTACATTGACGAGATACTATAGTGGGGGTCTGTTGGTGGTGAAGCTCTATTGCGGTTTTTTTCTGACTGTGACGAGCTCTCACTTAAGGTAATAAAGGGGGTGGTAAGGCTGGCTTTCTTTTTCGACCTGCATGTTTTTCCACTACTTTTTATGTTTCAGTGCATGCTTCTCGCCTTACCCCCATTCTTGGGAGATAAGGTGGGCCTAACTGAATATGATGATGACGGATGATATATACATATATATATATATATATTATATATAATATATATATATATATATATATATATATATATATATTATATATATATATATATATATATATATATATCTATATATATAATTAATATTATATATATATATATATAATATATATATATTATTGAACTCGTATATAGCCATATGAAAAAGAGGTCGATTGATGGTTCAAGACTTAGTTGGCGAGGTCGATAGAAAAGAAATTGCATGCTCTGATGGTTTGTATGGGATAGTCATTGATTGGCTCATGTGGTTTCTTACTCTCTTTACTTTCTTATATTAACCTAGGGGTTAATACTGTCTTGAAAACCACTTCAATATAGGGATATTAGATGTTGAACGAGTGAGTGTTGTCAGATAGTGGTGTTTCTTCCGGAAGCTGCTTTAGGATTCATCGGTTGGTGCTAACAGCTTGATCTGCACTCAGACGCCACAGAACTCTCCTCAGTGACAAATGCCGCGGATCACATCCTCCTCTCCGAACCTGGAAGGACGTCGGGTAGTAAGAAACGAGTAGCTGTCAGGTAAGAGCTAGGTGTGCGCACATTAAGGTCACTGAGAAGGCTTCGACCACTCTGTACTCTTACGTAGCAGTTGGTATCGGACCTGATAGCTTGCTTTGGAAGTAGTGCGAAGTACGGTAAGGCGTTACGGTGACGAACAGAGTAGCCCCCAACAGAAGAAACTGGATTTGATGTTTGAAATGGTGTTCATGGCTCCTATAGCTCATGAAGGGGTTAATTCTGGTCTTGAATAACCCCTTCAATAGGAGAGATATTAGTTGTTGCACGAATAAAGTGGCGTTTCTTCCCGGAAGCTGCCTAGGATTCATCGGTGGTGCTAGCAGCTTCCTGCACCAGACGCCACAATATTTTTATTGCTAATGAATAGTTAAGTTTGAGCTAAAGTAAAATTCAAGATTCTGTTATGATTACAAATTAAATAAATACAAAATATACTTTATAGAAAAAATTTGGCCTGTGGGTTCTTTTTGAAAACATGGTGCTATATAAGAGTGATAGATGTTACTAATGACGATTGAGAAATTATAGTTTTAAGCGTAAAAAAATTTCAAGTGTAAAATAATTCGATGCAAAAATATAAATTAAAATATCTTTGATACGGAGCATTTTATCGTTTTCTTAGGTTCTGACTTCTGACACCTAATTAGCACCTTATAAAATATTAAATTGGCAACACTGACTCTGCCTCACGGCTCTGACTTGCTTTGAAAAAAAAGAAGCGATTTCCCAATTTGTTTTGGAAGCGGTGTATTTCAAAATAAGGAAAAAAAAATTATATATATATATATATATATTTTCGGAAGTTGGTTTGTGCAGTTCTGTTTATTAATATCATCTATTTTATCAGTACTAGCGAGAAACTATTTTGGATTTAAGAAGTAAAACTGATATTTTCACAGAAATGACTACATCGAATCCATCAACTCTGATTGGCATTAGGTATGATACCCCATTATTGTGGAACTAAGCAGTCATTATTATATATATATATATATATTATATATATATATATAATATATATATATATATATATATCATTGATATATATATATATATATATATATTTATATATATATATATATATATATATATATATATATATCAAGTCTTATAGCTATAGCACAGATCTGGTAATGGTAATTTTTACAATAAGGGGTAATTATATAGCTGAGGTGACTAACATTGTATGAAAACTAAACTTTTAATTTACAAAAATATAAAAAAATTCTTTGTAGTTTTTTTTATTGATTCAATTACATTTTAAATGTATACGTTATATATTTTCACTAAAAAAATAACTTTACTAAAGACACTTTTTGGTTTTATTTTTTTTAATATAGAGATGATATACCGATTCTTTCTACATATCAAATATCGGTTTATTTACGTGTAATTTTTTATATTTAATATTTTTTTTTTTTTGCATAATGTTCAACGATTTGATTATCAAATTAAACAAAAAAATAAAAAATATTAAAATATAATTTTTATCTTGAAAATTATTTTTATTTTTTTTTATATATATATATATATATATATATATATATATATATATATATATATATATATATATATATATATATATATATATATATATATATTATATATATATACGTATATATATATATATATATATATATATATATATATATATATATATATAATATATATATAGTATAATATATAGGTAAAGGTTACTTTTCCTTACCTATCGTATGATTGTTGATTTATTGTATATCGATTATATATCGACTAAAAAATTATAAAAACATTTTATTTTAATGTGAAATAGAAGTTAACTTTAAAAGAAAATTTGCAAAACACCAAAAAATGAGCGAAAGTAGCTTCACCTGTTTTAAAAAAAAAATTAAGCTATAATCCTTTATATTTTACTCGTAAATTATTAGTATTTAGCAGGAAATGAATGTAAGTGACATATACGAAATTTGTTCAAGTGACTGGTCACATTTAAGTTTTTGAAATATTTCCAATTAATTGTGACGAATAAGAAATGTAACGTATGCAATATTGGAATGTGACATTAAGAAAAAAGGCGAAAAGTTTTTTTTATAAAATTTTTCGGATGTTTTCAAACTAACGAATACCCACGGGTAACGGCCCCGATGTCAGGAATCGGGGGTCTCTCAGCTTAGTGGAACTACGGGGTAGGACTAATACCCCCTCCGGGGATGGTCTCCGAAAACCCCGCTCTTTGGTCTTGGGTGGTCGCAGGGGTTCCTCCGAACACCCTCCCGGGGTACTGAAACGTCCCCCTCGCCCATGGCTTCGAGCCCCTAAACGGGTAAATACCCCTTTTGCCATTGCTGCACATACAAAATTTGGCACAAAAATCTGTGCCAAATCGATGCTGCGTAAATGTCTTAGCGGCCATATATATTATATATAATAATATATATATATATAATATATATATATAATATATATATATATATATATATATATATATATATATATAATATATATATATAAAAGTTGCGTTTATCCAAATTTCAAACTTAAACTTAGTATTTTATCATATTCCCTGGCTTCTTTCTGTATTTTCAAATGTATCATATTTCAAATATTTGAATTTCAATGTACTCGATTCGATAGGTAAGAAGTAACTTGTCCATATATATATATATATAATTATATATATATATATATATATATATTATATATATATATATATATATATATATATATATAATATAATTATATATATATATATATTATATATACTTATATATATTATATATATGATAAAAACTTATAGAATATAAAGAATTAGTAGAAATTATTCTCAAACTTTACAACAAAATATGTGTCTCCATAACTTCAACTAAATAATTCTTTAAATTTTTCAGTAGTCATAATTTATTATATATTTATATTGAATTGACATTTTAAACTCAGTTATATAATTAAGAGCACATTTTTTGAGAACCCATGAAATGATATAACTACTACATATATCCTCAAAGAAATATTTGGCAACTGCAGTGAATAATTTTTAATTATTCTGTTTTAGAACCCATAAAGTGCATAACCAGCTAATTTGTAATGTTTTTTACATGAATTTAATTTTTTTATTCAAAAATAAATATTTCTTATCAAATCCTTTTAAAAAATGGCTAATTCTTGAGGGTTTTTCATAAATTATTTCCAAATTTAATTAAAATTATCCAAAAAATCGAAAGTATACAAAAAATGTTTTATATTTTTATTTAATCTATAACTGAAAAAGAAATCAAGAGGGATTATATCACTAAAAACTCCAAACTTGAAAATGTTCATAACCTACTGCATGCACATTGTAAATGAATAGTAGGGTTGTAGCCGGAACCAGGTTTCCGGCCAGAACCTCGATTTTTTGGAAGTTCCGGTTCTGGCCGTGATCTAAGCTGGGTTCCGGCCGGAACTAACCGGAACTTTCTACTTTTTCAATGTCTTACTTAATAAAATTCAGTATTGATTGTCATTTACCTCAGTTATGATTATCGCATAAAAAATAATGATAGAAAATGATATATGTTAACAAATTATCATGATATAAAATGACCTTGCTCTAATATTTCAAAAACTTTAAATAGAACTATTTCACACTTCGAACCAGTAGCTTTATACTCTGGAACGGGGTTGGGGGATTTTTTTGATTTTTTTTTAGACAAAATTGGTTTTTTTTTAATTATTATTTTTATAAATTTAGTTAATAATCCTCATTATTACCTAATTAATATTTTAAGTTAAGTAAAATATAATTATTTGTTTAAATTAAGTTTATTTAATTATATATTAAGGGATTGGCCGTGATTTTAACTATCCGTATCCGCGGATAACTGATAATTACTTCCCCTGTAGAATCACATCGAAGAATTCAAATCCAAATATTGAAAATTATATATATATATTATATATATATATATATTATATATTATATATATATATATATATATTTATATATATATATATATATAATATATATATATATTATATATATATATATATATAATCTTACCTCTATATATATATTATAATTATATATTATATATATATAAATATATATATATATATATATATATATATATATATATATAATAGTATTATATTATATATTATATATATATATATATATATATATACTATATTGGTATGGCATGCGACGCTACTTCTCTAAGCTACCTCCTTTGGATTCCTCTTTGCTTTGGCTTACTCTTGTCAAGTTTTCTTTCAGATTGTTCCATTTTTACTTTTGTTAATGAGCAACCTCTTCCTCCTTTCTATATTAGTCAATAGTGGTTTTTCCTCAGGGTTCTGTTTTATTCCAACTTTTATTCCTACTTTTCATCACAGTCTCTTGACTTCTAACTCTGTTCACTCCTTTACCGATGACTCAATGCTCCCCTTCATCTAACTCGTTTGAATCGTGCTTTCTCTTTTGTATCTATAGTTACGCCTCAACTTAAGCTTTGTGATTCAATTCTTGCCAATTTGGTCGGGGATTTCTCAGTGGGGTAACCGTATTCTTGTGAAGTTCAACCTTTGAAAACTGCACTTCTTCATACTCCCTCTCTAAAAGCTCCAACTTCAAATCCCTTGACGGGTCTAATTCTTACGTAAGCAACATAAACATTCTTGGAACTAAAACATAAATAGTGAATTGTCTTGAGATCCTCACACACATCGGTTGCTAAAATGGTCTCAAAAAAGTTGGGAATTCTATTCAGATTGCTTGAATTTTTTTTTTCCCTCTGCTCAGATACTCCCAGTTATATAAAGTTCTTATCGCCGATGTACTGGAATACTGTTCCGCACATTTGGGGTGGACCAGTTCCACCCTCCTTTTTTGGATTGAGTTGAAGCTAAGGCTAAAGGGCTTATAAACTGTCCACTACTTTCTGACTCCCTTGACCCTTTTCTCTGCGTCGTGACGTAGGTGCTCTCATCTTTTCTATAGGTATTACAACGGGAGGTGTCGAGAGATTGACCTCTCGCATTCCTCCACCACTGCGTCCCTCGTAACACAAGAGGTGCCTTGCTCTCATGAAAATTGTGTGAATATGGACGACT
This sequence comes from Trachelipus rathkii, assembly GCA_015478945.1. Lineage (NCBI taxonomy): Eukaryota > Metazoa > Arthropoda > Malacostraca > Isopoda > Trachelipodidae > Trachelipus > Trachelipus rathkii. Next base: position 8,801 of record JABUQX010018567.1, read on the forward strand.
CAACAGATCACTCTTTCCGAGGTGCTTCTAGCCACATCTGTTTTGTGGAACCTCTTGCTTCTATTCTTCCCCTGCAATATTTCATCTTCCTCCGTATTTAAATCACGTCTGCCCCCACCTGAGGGAATTGCGTTGACAAGGGACATGGCCATTCTTTCCATTTTTATTTTTTTTTTTTTTTTTTTTGTAATTTTTTTATTTATTTTTTTTTTTTTTATTTTTTGCCCCCTCCTTGAAAAGAGCCCTGCCTGTGAGTGGTGGTATCATATATATATAATATTATATATTATATATATATAATTACTATATCTCTATATAATATATATATTTATATCTATATATCTATTCTATATATACATATATTTATATTTTCATATATATATATTCGCTTAGGTTACGTAGGTAAATTGAATGATATTATAAGCCTGAGGTAATACTACTCGATATATATAGTCTTTTTGGAGATTATATAAAACCGGAGTTAATCACCGGATATCCGAGCAGTAGCTTGATATTAACTATATATATAACACTGCCGATAATCGGTATCCGGTTTTACTCCAGCCGGATATCGGTATCCGCTAATTCATATCCGGACATCCCTATTATATATATATATATATATATATATATATATATATATATATATATATATATATTAGTATATATATATATATATATATATATATATATATTATATACTGTATATATTGAGTACTCTAATTTTATTTATTTCTTTTTAAAAATGACTTGAAACAACCTTGATACATTTACTTATTATGTAGATGAAATATACATCATTATTTAGGTAATAGCTAGGATTAATTATTAATTTAGAAAAAAAGTGGTCTAAAAAATAAAAAATAAAAAAAATCATGATTTTATAATAAATAAAAATACGTAAAACAACCAGTTGATTTAAATATTTGATCTTTTTTGTGCCAATCCTGCTCTAGAATCTAGACCTGGGGATAAATAAAATTTGTACAGGATATGTTATTCATTATTATTATTATTATTATATTATTATATATTATTCTTATTATTATTATTAATTATTATTTATTATTATTATTATTATTAAAAGAAATTAACTTTAAAGTAGAAACTACTACAAAACAAAATATTAACTAAACTGTTTAAGCAAAAAATTTTAAAATTTTTAAAATAAGATTCCATAATTTTCTTACTTAAAATGAAATTATTTGAATTTTGAAATGTTGTGGTGTAGGAAAATAAGTTGCTCTCCATGTTGTGGAGTTAAACGTCATCTCTTATCCTCTAAACAATTACACACTTTCTTGAAAAAAGCTTTTTAAACTTTGAAGACCCGTAGAACTTTAAATAAGCTGCGTTTCCAGAAGCCTGACTGCAGCCTGGGCGGGCACACAGGCATACATGCATCGTTTCCAGAAGCCTGACTGCAGCCCGGGCGGGCACACAGGCGCACATGCATCGTTTCAAGAGCCCGTTTTGCGCACTTCTACGTCATGTAACACGTCACAGTCAGGCGCCCGTTGTTAAATCCTTGATTTCGGGAATTAATAAACGGGCGGGCTGCGCGAAAGAATACTTTGTTTACAAACAAATCTTTTTACAAAACATGTGTCGGAAATGGCTTGCCAAAATTTTTTAATATTTTCATTTAAACTTTTATATTAAAGGATACTAATATATCATATCATTTTATAAAATAGATACATAAAGTATAAGAATATTGTTTACAATTGCCAGCTGATCCGAGCGCGCTCGCCATTTCCAGGTACTCAAATTTCCTGTTCTCTGATTGGTTAATGTAATTTTTTTCCATTCGAAGCATTTCCGCATCAATTTTGCACACAGGCTGCACTCGGGCTTCTGGAAACGCAGCTATAGTATATTCCTTTTTTACTTTATAAATTTATTGATCCGCTTATCCAAATTTGGCTTACAGAACTAAGAGCCCACAGTATGGATATGACAAGATGCCAGAATACTTCTAGCGAGACTCCACTTGTTAATCAGCCAAGTTTTAAGTAGATATGTAAGGTGTAGCTGAAGTCGAAAGTTCTGGTTCTGGCTGGAACTTCCGGCCGGAACTTTTCTAAGGTTTCAGAAAGTTCCGGTTCTGGCCGGAACCAAAAATTCTGGTTCCGGTACATCCCTAAAATGATGCGAGCAGGATTTTCAAGCTAATAAGCTATTATATTTTTAGGCTAGGTTTATGGCAATGTCGACCCACACAGGCTACAGGAAGGTTCCTGGCAATGTCATTCTATCAAGTCCTGCCACAGGCCTTAGAATTATTTTCTGGGCAGTAGGGTTAAGGTAAGTTAGGTAAAAGTTTTGTTGGGTTTGTTAGAGTTCCTTGTCAAACCTAATCAAACAACCTAACCTACTCTACTGTTACAAGCTATAGCCACTTCTGCAACAGCTTTAAGGATTGATGTTTATGAGATCTTGTCCTTACCTATATAGATTGACCTTGCAGTTAACCTTGTTTTAAAATGAAATATTATTGCCCTACTTATTTTATATACCGGTCATAATATATATATATATATATATATATAATATATATAATTATATATATAATATAGTATATATATATATATATATAAATATTATATATTATATATATATATAATAATATATATATATATATATATATTATATTATATTATATATAATATATATATATATGATAATATATATAATGAAAGGTATAGCACAGGACTCCACATATTTTTTGAAAAAAATTCTTAAAGTCCAAAATTGATATATCGATATGTATGTTAATATTAATAATATTAATATATGATTATATAATAATAATAATATATAATATAATAGTGAATATTCATATATATATATCAACCTATATATACATATCGATATATCGATTTTGAATTAGAATTTTTTCAAGAAATATGTTTTTAAGTGTATACCTTCTACCCATATATTATATATACTATATATTATATATATATATATAATAATATCTATATATATTTAATATATATATAATATATATATATATTATATATATATATATTATATATATAAATATATAATATATATATACTGTATATTATATATATAATATATATATATATATTATATATATATATATATATATGATAATATATATATATATATATATATATATATATATATTATATATATATATATATATATATATATATATATAATATATATTATATATATATATATATATATATATATATATATATATATATATACTTCAGAACTTGTAGACAAATGCATTGGATCACGGATTCATATAATAATGAAAAGTGACAAGGAAATTGTTGGAACCCTACTTGGATTTGATGACTTTGTTAACATGGTATTGGAAGATGTTAACAGAATGAATCAACTCCAGAAGGAAGACGTGTTACCCATTTGCATCAGATTTTACTAAATGGGAATCACATAACAATGGTAAGATTGATAAAATTAGAATTTCATATTATATTTGGAAGGAAAATCTTGTTTAGAGATCCAATTAGTTGTAATGTTGGTTTTCTATATTAATATTTTGTAAATAACCATTTTACTTGTCTTCTTTAGTCAACCTTCCAAGTCTGTTTCACACATCTTTAACATTTTATTTTGTCACCTTTTCCTTTTCTATATGAAATGTGGCTTATTTGAAGTTCTCTGAGGCAGGTACACAAACACAGTGCCCATGATGAAAAGGGGGCCATTAAATTCTATATGTTTTTTTCTTTACACCTTTGCCACCTCCACAACCTCTCATAGCTTAGGTACTCTTCAAAGAGGTGGTATAAAATAAAATAGAAGACACAAGCTTTTAAACACAGAGCCCTGGAAAAATAGATGATGACAAAGAAATCCACAGAATAGAGGTGGTTGGAAAGAAAGAGATATCACATCCAACAAGCTTATAGTCTTTGATCTCCATATAAACTTTACACGAAGACACGGCACCCCATGTGCCATGATATGTTTTTAAAGGTTGTGATAGTTTTTTCAAATAGATATGAGAGAGTGAGCCAATGTCATGTAACACAGGTAAAGCGTCAAGAGAGTTAGAATGGATGAAAATAGAACTTCTCAGATGTGAGAACTTACTCTGTACAAAGTAAGCCTATTGTAGAGTTGGAGTAGCTGTGAGGATGAAAGGAATTCTTGCAACCTGAACTGAACTCGGAAATTTTTTTGAGGTCACCCTAGAAACCATCGTGGTATGATGTAAGGTGTTTTGTTTTTAAATATTGAGACCAAGAAGGTTTGTATTTTCCACAGGTGATACGTTAGAACTGAAATAAAGAAAAGATGAGGTGTTTTTGAGAGGGGGATTTGGAGTGTTTGAGTTTTTAAAAGTTATCACACAACCTTGTTGAGGCAACCCCAACATAAAATCACATCCAAATCAAAGCCAGAATAAAATTGGAAAAATTAAGTTGAGAGACAACTCTAAATGCAAAAGAGGAAGGAAATTTGAAATTCATTTAGTATTTGATGGTTGCATTGTCATCATAGGAATGATTAGAGTTAGAAGAGCGGCTGAGAAGAGTGTTAATGTAAAGTTGGAATAGAGAGAGAAGATAAAACAATCCTGAGGAACATCACAAATGTTAAAGAGGGAAGAAGTTAACACAATGAAACTTATCATATATGATATGATTTTAGAAAAGCCAGACATACATACATAAACAAAGTGGAGGAGGAAACACAATAGAACGGGGCTTATAGTTGAGCTACACATGCCATCCCTGTCAAAAGCCTTGAATATGCCAAATGCTACCACAGAACACCCTATAAACCATAGAAAATAAATTGAGTTAGGAAAGTATATCACCAGGTGACTTTAAGTGTCTAGATTCATATTGGCATTGGGAAAAAGAGGAAAAGGATTCCAAATAAACCAGGAAAATGGGAGTTCAGAATAGATTCAAAGGCCTTAGACAGAAAAGAAATGAAAACTTTTGGCATTAGATAGAGGGTTTGGAATGGCTATCCTTCAATCGAATCTGAAGATTTCAGATTTGATTGAACATTTTTGTGTACTTTGAACATTAAGAAAAATTGTTATTAAGGCATGCATCTGCTCACAAACTACTCCCTTGAAATACAAGGAGAAATACCATCTAGGTCATTTGCCTTCTAAATTTTCAAAAATATAACATCACATGCACCAGACATTCATGATATCAGCTAAGGAAATGGAAAACCATTTAGGAGAAGTAGGAGTAGGGAAACCCGAGTTAGTCAGGGTTGAAATTGATAAAAAAGGAGTCTGATGAAATTTTCTTTTTAGCATTAGTACTAGCTACTTATTCATTAGAGCGAATAAAAGGAAGAATGTTGATTTACAAAGTTTAAGATCTGTTTTTGGTAAGAAGCCAGAAATTTTATTAGTAGGATAACCAAGGAGGTTTATGCTTTTCTTTTAGTGAAAGTATGTTTAACCTGTTGAACAATATTCATGGAAATAAATCTGAACTGCATGAAAATTGGCAAGTGATGGGAGAATGAAAATTTTTCCATTCGTGAAAAACACTGTCCCTAACTTAAAAATCATGAAAACGAGTTCCATTGACCCTTGCAATATCTTGATTTTCAATGAAAACAATCATATTTTCTCTCCCTGATTATTGTTCCATCTTTTCAGCTGAATTATGCGAATCTTTTACTAAGGTGCTGGATATATTGAAAGCTTTCAGTAGAGTCTACCACAAGACCTTGAAATTCTTCTTCCCAATTTCAATATCTATTCTTTTCTAAAACCTTTCTGATTTCCTTTCGATCTTCTTATAGAATTCCAAGGCTAAAGTAGACTGATTGTCATGGTTCTGCCAGACTATTACCAAAGCTTTTAAATTTTTTATTATTATTCCTACTTGTTTCATACCTATTTCCGTTGATGATTAAACATGTTCACTTTCTTAATCATTAAGTTATTATATCTTTTATCTTCCTCTTTTTTTCCAAGACTGGGGTGAAGGTGCGTGACAAGCACGAAAAGAAAAGTTAGTAGAGAACGAATATGACTCAGTCGAAAGAAAGCCAGCCTTACCGCCTCAATACCTATTAGTGAGAACTCATCGCAGTCAGAAAATCCACCTGAGCTTCAGGGGACCGCTACGGACCCTCACTATGGCATATGTCAAGGTATGGGTTCATTCCCTGGCCAGGTGGGCCACAACATATCCCCCTCACAAAACCGCGCCATTCACTCCTATTATGCACTTTTATTCTCGCTCTGCCAAACTCACATTTCTTTCTTCAGACATTCGTTTACTGACTCATACACTTTTCTTCCCTCTTCCAGCCGGTTGATTCCAACCACATTCACCATTAATACATCCGCTTAACCAACTGACTGTCATTCATCCTTTCCACATGACCAAAACCATCTCAAACTGCTTTCATTTATTCTCTCATTTACCCTTTCTCACACCACAATAATCTCTAATCGTTCCTCCTCATTTTATCATTCTTTTCACACCTAACACGCCCTAGATTGTTAAGTTATTATTATTATATTATTAATTTTATTAATTATTATTTTATATTATATATATATATATATATATATATATTATATATATATATATATATATATAATATATATATATTATATATATATATATATTAATATATATATATATATACTTATATATATATATATATATAATATATATATATATATATATCATATATATATATTATTTTAGTGTTGTACTTTGTTCATAACTTTGTTTTTAGACAAGAGGCTGGATAATCTGATATAAAAGCTGTTTTGCTTCATCTTGAGGACAGATATCCAGTTGGCCGAAGCAGTTTTCTTGTCTATTGATTAAATCCCCAACTTTCAAATTACTATTTAACAAGTTTATATAATAACATACCTTTTCATTGGCAAACTTATGATCCTATACAGAATCCACCTTTCTAAGTTATAAATTTAAGAGTCTTAAGAAAATATCTTCAACCTGCAAGAAATTGTTTATGCACTTCTCCATCGAGTGTTTTGAGGGAGAGTATGTTTAATTTATTAACCAAGCTAGCAACATTTATAATTAAAAAAAAAAATACTTTCAACTGAAAAGCTGAAAAGGGATCTATATTTGCACCACATTTTGTGAATTTTAAACTTTTGATAATTTAATAAAATCAGTAATGCTAATATTCATTCTCTAAAATTTTAAAAAAAATAATAAAGGACTGAAATTAACAATGAGTATGATTTAGAATTTCTTTTCTTTTATTTATTAACAGTAAAAGTTACAAATTCTTTATAGATGGATTTTACATTTCTGACAAGGTAGGAATTTTTTGTTGAAAGTTAAATTTGCTCTAATTTTTTTTTATATTCATTCGTTTTCTTAAATGAAATTATCAAAGTAACTCAGTAAATAGAATTCAATGAGTTATGCAGCTTTTATTTAGTCATCTTTCTACATACCCAATCATTTTACCTCTGATCCACAATGACGTTCCCAGACGTCAAATTGTGGGGATATATAGAAAATTGCTCAAAACAAAAGATATGTAACTCATCCAATTCAATATACACTGAAAATTTTATAAAATTGGGCTAACAATAAAAGAAAAATTTTGAATTTATTTTCAATTTGGTCAATTTTCGTCACCCCCTCTTCCTGATAATTTGAAAAAGATATAGACTGAGATATTTTTTTATTTTTGCATATGGTTTAGAGAAGTTAAGGAGTTATAAACCTAAAACTTTTATCTAATAGGCCTATACAATTAAATGCTGATGTTTTTATTCACGATAGAATAACTCAAAATCAGCAATTCAATTCATATTGGGACCGAATGTCAAACGATACGGAAAATTGTTTTGAATCGAAGGTTTGTAACTTGACCAATTATATCTATGCCGAAAAATTCATAAAAACTGGATGAATTGCAGAAATAATTAGATCAAATTTTTCACTTTTAACAATTTATTTGATTTAACATTGAACTTGTACCTTAATAACGTTAATCACATTTTAATTTATGTATTTTTCCGGAATATTTTGTATAAATATAGATGGTAAATTACATCATGTTTAAAGAAAATCTTAAAATGTTTAAAGAAAATAAAAAAAATATAAAGCAACAAGGTAACGGGGTTATTTTCCATTTGGAAAGTGTTCATCTGTTTGTCGGTTCAAGATATATATGGAAACCAAAACTATTCACTCTTTAAGTATTAAAAAGAACCTTACAGTAAACTTCAGGAAAAATCGCATTTATACATCAGCTGCATATGTATGTATATTAATTCTTTCATAAGTTATATACGTAATTAAGTAAATATCTCTAAAGGTAATAAATGGGTTATACGAGTATACCGTTTGGAACTTAATATTCAGAATATTAAGGAAAAAAATGTAGTTTCATTTAATTAAGAAGATCCAGACCGAATTTGGAAAATGATGTCCTGCCGGAGCAGGAGATAGTTACTTCACTAATTTTATTAATTCAATCGTCCAGTTTATTTTGCAGAATTTTATGTAGCTTAATGGACGAGATTGATTCTGGTGTAAAAGGATCTTGCTGTAAAGACAGGATGTTCTTGGCAACCACCCTTCATGCCTATCGGTCTCTAGGACGTAATAATTTGGTGGGAGAGGAACAAGCAGATCATCTGTGTGTTTAACTGGTCGTACAGCTCAAGGTTTATTTGGATAGATGATGGTCCGCTCTTTCTTTCTGGACATTTCAGGTTAAAGAGACATCATGAAGAAATAACAATCACTTACGTGGTTGGTAGGTTGGTAAATTCTCACCATATCATGGGAACTGCGAAAGGCATTGACTGTGCTTTCTTATTTAACCAACCGCAGAGATTTACTGCACAGAAGTCTTCTAAGATTTTACAGCCGAAATAATGGCAATATGTTGTCTTTATTAATGGAGTAATTTCACGTTTGTGGGATGCAAAGATCACTTCACCACACACATACGCATAACAAAAATCATTATAACACACGTGCGCTGCATCTTAACATTTAATTAATCTGAAAATAAAAAAGAAATAATTGCAATTTCAGGATTTACTACAAGCGAATTATTTAGAAAAATGTGATTCACACTAGCTAATTTTTTAGAATCAACAGAAGACCCACACGATTTAGGTTTCGGTAAGAACAACAAAGGAAGTCTATATCATCAAAATGGTCTCCCTTGTTATAAGAATGTTTAATCCGTCCTGTCAAAATTGAAAATTCTTTTTTTTTTTATACTGTTCAACCATTTTTATGAAGTTTTCAGAATAGATTGAATTGGACGAGTTGCATGTGTTTTATTTAAAGCATTTTTCTATATAAGCAAAAATTTCTGGGAATGTCATTGTGCTTGCTGTTATAAATTGGACATAGCGTGCCCAGAGGCAACCAACATGATTGGGTAGGCCTACGTAGAAAACGTGGACAATTTGCCGAAATGAATTCGGTTTGGTAATAAATGTTTTCTAAAACATTTTTATAGTTTCATTTTCGATCAAATGTCCTTGTACCGCATAAAATGCCCAAATAAAAGTTGTGTTACTCGTTAAATTTTATTTTCTCTGATAATTTCATTTAAAAAATATATGTCGCCGTAAATTTTAATTTTTGACAAAAAATTTCAACCCTCGAACAAAAATTGTAAAAATTTATGAAGAGGTTTTCTAACTTAAATAAAATAAAGGAGGTATACTTAATCCATTTATTGAATTCACATTTGCGATTCTCTCAATTATATTTCCCCCAAATGTTTCATGAAAAAATCATAATAGTAAAAAAAATTAGCAAATTTTCAATGGAGACATTTTTTGAGTTTAACAAAAAGATGTATAAAGTTGAAATTTTTACTGTTTAATTAATAGAATGGATGGAGAGGAAAAAAAAGGAAATTGGGAGAATCAGGAGTGAGAAGTTAAATGAACAAGGTTACAAGGAAGAGTATGTGAGGGCACTTATAAATAAGTCAGTTGAATATGAAGAAAACTGATCAAATCTGGACAAATGTTAAAAGTGCAAGTGAAGTATGTGGACGAGCTAAAGTAAGAATGTCAATAATGAATGATGGAATGAAGAGGTGATGCAAGTGGTAAAAAGGTGCGTGGTTGAATGTACTAAAAGCAAATGACGAGATTTCGAAAGAAAGGTGTGTGGAAATATATAGGGAGGAAAAGAGGATTGGAAAAAGTTGCATACGTTGAAGAAAAAAAAGGTAAATAAACAGTTTGGAAGGAGGATAAATGGGGATCTATAAGGTAGGAAGTTGTTTTGAAAGGAAGTATAGAAGGTTAAGAAAGAAGGGTAGGGGGGAGTCATTATAGAACAACGAATAGGGATGGCGTTTTCTTGAATGGTGGAATGGTAGTGAGGAGAGAGTGGATAATTTTGGCAGTGATGAAGAGGTGATAGTATATGAATGTGAGTGGGTTTGATGTTGTAAGTAGGTATTTTAGGGATGAGGTAATAGGTAGAGTGAGAAAGTTGAAGAATGGTAAATCAGCAGGTATATATGGAATTACTGGTGAAATGATCAAGAATGGAGACGAGATTGTGACTGATTGAATATGAAAATTGTGCAACGAAAGTTTGTGGAGGGTGTAGCTCCGGTGGGCTGAAGGAGAGCTTGCATAAGTGTAAGGGGAACTAGAAATTTTAGGGGAATTGAGTTATTGAGTGTTGTAGGGAAGATATATGATGGTATTTTGGTTGAGTGTGTGTAGAGTTGATTGAGGGATTAACTGTTGAAGAGTAAAGTGCATTAGGAAGTAAGTGGTAGAGGATGTCACTCAAATTTTTACATTGAAGCAAATGAGTTAGAAACAGAGGAAATTTTATTTAGGTTTATGGATTAGCAGCAGGTGTATGACAGAATTAATGATATATGATGATGATGATAGGGTTCTGAATGGAATTAAAAGTATATATGTTGATAGTGAAGCTTGTGTAAGAATGGAGTAGGGAGTGGACGGTTTAATATTAACAGTGGAGTGAGGCAGGGATGTGTTAAGTCTCCATGGATATTTAATGTATATGTGGATGAGGTATTGAAAGAATTTAAGAGGGTGTTAATCTGAAGACTAATGATGACTTGCTTATTGTACGTTAATGATTTTAAGAAGATTGATAGTGTGTTATGGCAGGGTGTGTAAAAGGTAGGCTGAAAGTAAATGTATATATGAGCAAAGTGATGGTGGTTGGTTAGGAGGGTCTGCAGTGTGAAATCATGTTAGATAGGCATCTGGAAAGTATCAGAGTTTAAATATCTAGCCTTTCAATCTAAGTTAAGTCATGTTGCTCTACTTAACTATTCTGTTGTGCACCCCACCCCCAATTTGTGGGATAAAGAAATTAATAAAACAAAAGATTCTTAATCATAATTATACAGTAATTTATTTATTTTTAAATACTGGGGAATGATTAATATTACTAAATATATTAAATTATCAAAAGTTTAAGATTCACAAAGTGTGCAAAAATAGAAGTACTTTAGCTTTTTCAGGTGCCTTTTTGAGCTGTTGATGTTGCTAGCTTGGTTAAACATTCACTAAAGACAATGTATGGTGAGGAGCATAGGTATTTTCTTGCAAAGTCTGGAATATATGAGGTTACTTAAGACTCATAAATTTAGTATACTTATTGGCGGTCTTTAAATACATATATTGTGAAAATGTATAAAAAACTTGTTAACAAGTAATTTAGGATAATAGACAAGAAGACTGCTCCGGTTGGCAGGAGCAAACACTTTTAGGTGGAATTACTCAACCTCTGGCTTAAGTTACAATGTTCACTATTATTATTATTGTATTCTTGCTTTGCAGTTGGTACCTGGTGGCGATATTGTCGAATAAGATGGGAGAAAATTTTCATGGAAATCACTTTACCCAATAAGAGAAATAATTTATTTTTGTTAATTAAAATTTAATAAATAAGTCTTCAATTTTCTTACCTAAATTTTGTTTATATAAATAAATTAAACTAAGTTATAGAAATATAATTTATTTTATAAAAAAAATATTATGGTTTTAATAACAATCTTGGGCTCGAGATTCATTTTCTGAATGAGGAGACATGGTAAGAAAAATATCCTCCAAAAGCAAATGCATCTCATTTTCCAAAGAATTTTCATTATCTGAAAAGTATTAGTTAATAAAATACATGAATTATTTTACTCATCTATTTAATATATGATATATACGTTACGAAATATTTTATGAGTAAATAAATAATTCTTAGATTCTGAAAATAGATCAGAACTGATAAGTTTAAGAATCTTGAGTTCTTGAAACTTTTTTAAGAGTGATGAGATATTATTCTTCTAGTTATACAAACCTATTTTAGCTTGAAGACCATTTTCAATAACGTCAAGAATCAATTTTTCATCAACATGCATCAACTCGAAAGGAATTTCTTGTAACCTTAAATATTCCTCCTCTGGTTGATTATTCCACCAAAATACTTTATTTTCGTTCTCCTTATTCCTCAGCCTGCAAAAAAAAAAAAAAATCATTACCACCACCCACCCACCTTTCCCCAAGATTGGGGGGTAAAGTGCGTAACATGCACCGGAAACCATAGTAAAAGAAGAATGTGACTTAATTTAAAAAGAAAGCCCAGCCTTGCCGCCTCCTTTATATCTTTTAGTGAGAACTAGTCGCAGTCAGAAAATCCACCTAGAGCTTCACGGGACCGCGATGAACCCTCACTATGACATCTCGTCAATGTGGGGTTCATCCCTTGGCCCAGGTAGGCTACAACCATGCCCCCTTACAAAACCCTGGCATTCATTCCTATTATGCACCTTTCTTCTCGCCTCTGCTAAACTCGCATTTCTCTCCTCCAGGCATTCCTTAAGTGACTCAATCCACTTTTTCTTCGGTCTCCCAGCCGGTCGATTTCCAACACACTCATCACTATCCATCCTTTCCACATGACCAAACCATCTCATCATACTTTATTTATTCTCTCATTTACCTCTTTCTTGCACACCACACAACTCTTCTAATACGTCATTTCCTCATTTTTATTCAATTCTGTCTCTCACCACCTTTACACGCCCTAAGATTGTCCATCTGAACACATTTAACTTTTGAAGATATATACCTCTTATTTCAGACCTGAGTCTTACTACTATGCATTAACACATGAAGCAACATTCATTAAGAACCCTAGCCCACTCAAGACTTAGTCCCTTACATCGACCAACGATTAATTGCACCAGCCACCTTCCTGCCATTCACAACTTTACTACTTCTGCACATCTGTTCCATTTTTATCCAACATATATCCTAAATATTAAACTCAGACCACTTGTTCCAGCTGCTCACCATTTTCAAACTTCCCCCTCACCACCGAGGACTGTCCTCACGCACACCATAACTTTACTCTTATCTACATTTGCTTTCAAACCCCATCCATTTTACACACCTTGCCAAACTCGTACTAAAAGCCCCTAACTCCTCTCGAGGCAACTCAATAACTTTTCATGGATTAATTATCTGCTCCACACTAGATAAGCACTATAATATTATATCCTGCACATGAAGAGACTATTATTATATGGTGAGAAATGTGCAGACGAACCCACTCTCTTTCCAAGATTAAAGTTAAATATCCGCATTATGAAATAGGAATTAATCCTAATATAGTGGATCAACCCTTCCACTAGACTCTCTTTCGGATATGTCTCACTCCATTTCTAACACCATTCTGTTCGCCATTACTCGCGGTTCAACACTCTATGTAAAAGTGCACTCGAGAAATTTGAGGATAACACAAGGAGACAACAACATCGTTTCCCATCCGCTATAATATTAAAACGTCAATCACCACTTTACGACTCCATTATATTCATTTACACGACCTGTGCATCTGATCGTGCATACGACCATCGGTCTCATGATGTACCAGGCTATCTATGGTAATGCTCTGTTATACGGCCCACCAACAGCCATTATATACATAATTAAAGTACTTGTCATGAATTTAGAAATTATTTATCCCATATTAATCCGATAATCTATACTTGCCTGTTTTTGCCGAAACCATCCAATTCCTATCAATATTAACAATTATATTCTTCCTCCATTTTCATCTAAGTCATATATAGTATTAAACTAATCGTGTAAAAATTGGTTGAAATTGAGCCACAACATCTTACAATGAACTCAATATTAATATAAAAATATTATATAAATCATTAATAGTATGATTATATAGTTATTTGCTTCCCAAAACTGTACTTTATTTAATAATAATATCATAGTATAGTTCTATTATAACTAAGTTTAATCTATAATAGGACCATTCTACTATTATAAGAATATAGTAATTCAGACGGTATATATAATATAAATATATATATAATAATTTATATATATATATTATATATATATATATATATATTCTATTATCATCATCATACAAACCTCATTTCCTCTCATAACTATGGGGGTAGTAGTGCAGTGTGACAATTGCACCTATATGAGAATAACAGAAAATAAGTAAGATAATGTATAGAAATATGTAACTACAATATCGTAAAAGATAATCACTGGTCACTTACCGCTACCCATTATATACTATATATAACCTATATTTGTATATGAGACTACTCGTCGCTCAGTCTAGAAAATACCACCCTAGATGTCTCTCACGGCGACTGCGATAGGACCCTTCACTGATGGCATGCTTCGTCGTTGAACCTTGCTGGGGATTTCTGTGCCTTAGGTCCAGGTGGGGCACAACCATACTCCATACTCCTCTCTTTCACTAAAAACATATACTGCCTATTCTTTACTCCTATTATGGCACCTTTCTTCTCGCCTCAGCCTAACTCACATTTCTCTCCCTCCAGGCGCCTTTACCTTTACTGATTTCAATCCACTTTTTCTTCGGGCTCCAGATCGAGTCGAATTCCCAACATCACTTCAAACATATATATACTACTTATAAGAGTTTAGGATAATTAATATTAAATTAAATTAAGATAATTTAATATTAATAGTAAGTGAGTTTTCTATATATATTTCATTATATATATATTATATTATTATATTTATATATAATATATATATATATTAATTGTAATATATAATATTATATATATATATATTATATATATATATATATATATATATATTATATAATTATATTATATATATTTTAATATTATAATATATTTTATATTTATATATATATATATATTATATTATATAATATATGAGTCAGCTACGACTACGTCTCTATACTCATGTGAAATGCTACTAGGCTTCAATTGTTGTCAGATGACCAATCTTAGGCATGCTAGGTGTGAGTAGAAATGATAAAATGTTATAGCAGTGCAAAAATATTTCATTATTTAGGTTGAACAGTTGATATATTGAGTGGTGTAGAAGAAAGGGGTAAATGAGAGAATATATAAAAGAATATTATATGAAAGTCAAAGTACTACACGTGTGGAATAAGATAATAATAGATATATATGATTTGAGAATTCCGTTTTAACGGATGATATATATATAGTGGGAGAGATGTGTTATGTGGGGAACTCGACCGGTGGTATATGGAGACCAGAAGAGAAAAGTGGATTTGAGTAGTCGGTGAACGGATATAGTTCTGTAAGTGAGAGAAATAGTTTGAGTTTAGCAAGAGGCGTAGAGAATAAGAGTGAGTGCTATATTAGAATAGGAAGTAATGGCTAGGTATTTTTATGGGGGCATGGTTGCTGGGCCAAGGGATGTAACTACTTACCTAATTGTACGATATTATACCATTAAGTGAGGGGTCTTACCGTCTCAGCTAGTTACCTCATGTAAGCTATTATAGGCAGTGGATTTTCTGTCTGTGACGAGGCATTTCACTTAATTAATGCGTACAGAGTGACGGCTCAGGTATATATGCTGTGAGTGACTTAATTCGTGTATACGAACATTTTCATATGTCTGCCAATACATGTAATTTTCTTTTCGGATGCTATGTTATGATCTGGCTCACTTGACTCCAATCTTGGAGGTAGGAATGAGCACTAATGTTTTATGTGTGCCTGAAGAAAGAAAGAAGGTTAATATAGGTAATATTGTACCCCCAAATGGTATATAGTTATTATATATATATTGGCATTATATTGACAACAGGATGGTATAATATATAGGATTGAGCTATATTATATATATAGGTATATATTATATAATTATATATAGGTTATATAAATTATATATATATAGTAGTATATATAGTGAATATATATTTATATAGTATATATATTTATATATTATATATGAGTGTTTATTATATATATATTTTATATATGATATATATATTTAGTATATAGTATACATACCTATAATAATATATAATATATATATTATATAATATATATAATATATATATAAGTGATATTATATATAATATATATATATATATATATATATATATATTATATATATATATAATGGCAGTAATGAAGAGGTGATAGTGAATGTGTGTGGATGTGATGGTGCAAGAAGGAATAGTCATTTTGGGGATGAGGTTATTAGCCGGAGGTAAATAGATAGAGTGAACAAAGTTGACAGAATGGTAACTCTGCAGGTATAGATTAAGAGATTACATAATGAAATGACTCAATACAGAGGCTCGAGATTGTGATTGATGTGTAATTAGGAGATTGAGTGTAAAGGAAGCGTTTAATTGAGAGGGTGAGTACCTCCGCGAGGGGCAGCGGAGAGAAGAGCAGTAATAGTACCACTTATATAAGGGTAAGGGAGATAAGGGGAACTGTAGAAATTATTAAGGGAATTAGTTTATTGAGTATTGTAGGAAGATATATGCTGCTGGTATTTTAGGTCGAAAGAGTGCGTCGTGAGTGGCTGTTAAATGCTGTTGTACTGATATAAGGTTGCCAAGAACAATGGTGCTGGCGTTTAGAGAAATTTTCATGTGGTAGCACGGGTATTCGTGTATCAAAGTCATTTAACAATGAAATCATATCGAATGATATGAGAAAATGAGGTAGAACGTATAGATATAAATAGTATAGGTTTTACTGGAGAATTGTGCAACCAGGCAGTTCATTCATTGGATCAGGGTTAACTAGTTGGAACGCTTAATATGCTCTAGGTTCGTTGCAGTTGAGGCTATATAGTGTTAGATGGTTAGCGGTTCTCAGAGGTGAATGAAAAGTATGTATGACGATAAGTGAGGCGTGTGGTATGAGATAACAGTAAGTGAAGTGTCAAATATGTGATAGTGAGTATAAAAATTTTAGTTTTAATAGAACTCGTGTATTTGTGAGACATAGTTGTGTTGTCTCTGGTTATTCAATTTGTATATGGATGGGTTATGAAAGAATTAGAGTGGGTGTGAGAGGTGGCCCAGCGGGAGAATTATTTGATCTTCTAGGTGATGGATAATGGTGTATAGGAGATTGATGGAGAGAGATAGAACAGGGTGGCTCTGTTGCTTGCCATTATCGACCTAATTAATGAATTACGATCAAGTTATTGATATATTCGGTTACTTTGAGTGTTGACTTTATCTATGGTACATCTGAGAGAGGTTTGAGACGATTGGTAGAGAGATTGGCAAGGTGTGGTGCTAAAAGGAGGGGTTTGAAGTTAACGTAGATAAAGAGGTGAAGGTGTATAGCAGCGTGTGATGTGTAGCGACTGTCTTCTAAACGTAGTGTGAAGTAGATTTTAGATGTCGTGAGCATATCACTGTGTAACAAGGATAGGAGACTGGTCTGAGTTTAAATCATTTAGGGTATTGTGTGTATTGGATGAGTAAGGTGATAGGAATTGGAAGAGAGATATAGTCTAGAGTTTATCATGCTTGATATGTGTGGAGAAGTTTAGTGTATAGTGAGCGTAGTATCTAAAAAGTTTGTGCTGGTATCTCGTGCAACTCTATACACAATTAGTAAACAGTTGTGATATGTTATTATGAACTATGTTTCATGAAGTGACTGCTAATAAGGTACTATATACAGTGGTGGGTGGATCGTTTGTTACACTGATGTCATAATGAATAAATTATACAATTTATAACAAATTAATTATGATAGTAGTAGATGACATTATGCTGGAAAATATATGAGTATAGATCTAGAGAGTTCTCTCTGATAGTAGTGTTAGGGTATATGGAGGCTAATATTGGTATGTTGGCAGAGAATTTCCACCTAGTGTGTGAGAAGAATTGATTAAAAGAGGAAATGAACATATTAGAGAGATTGTGTGGTGTGAAGAAAGGGGTAAATGAGAGAATAAATAAAATGTTGAGATGTTTTGTCATGTGGAAAAGGATGAATTGATAGTCGGTTGTTTAAGCAATGTATAAAGATAGGGCGAGTGTGTTTGGGGAACGACCGGTGGGAGAACCGATAGGGAAAAGTGGATGAGTCAGTGAAACGAATGTCTAAAGGAGAGAAGTATGATGAGTTTGAGAGGCGAGGATAAGATGCATTAATAGGAGATGAATGGCGCGGGTTTTGGTATAGGTTGTGTAGATGGATTTGTGGGCGCCCACCTGGGCTCAGGGATGAACCTTTCATTTGAGCGAGTTTACCATTATTGAGGGTCCGTCGCAGGTCTCATGAAGCCTTCTAGGGTGGATGTTCTGTCTGTGACGAGTTCTCACTAGGTTAATGGTACAGAGAGTGAGCGTACGGACATGAGCCTTAATCGTTTTCGACATTTGGTGTCATATTTATTCTACGTGCTTTTTCTGTGTCTCGATGCATAGACCACGCACAGTAACCCCAGTCGTGGGAAAGTAGTATCTGGTAGCACTAGTAAGACTAACTAATATATATATATTATATTAAGTTAATATATATGTATAAATATATATAATAATATAATAATTATATATATATATTATTATATATATATAATAAATATATATATATATAATATTATATATATATATATATATATATATAATATAGTAATATATATATATAATATTAATAATATTATATATACATATATATATTATATATATATTATATTATATATATATATATATATATATATAATATATATATATCAATATAATATAATATATATAATATATATATATTATATATATATATAATATAGGATGAGGGGAAAATATATATGGTATATATACTCTTATCACTACAGAGTCGTGATACTATAATCAAAGTATATGTAATATATAAAACTAGTAATATATAAGTATATTACCTATTACTATATCATTGTTATAGTTACTTCATTTGTATAGAACATATGGAGGTCCGTGTGAGAGAATTGTCTAATGCTTGATCAAAATAAGATTAGAGCATGATACAGTAAACATAGGAAAGTATAAGCGAGTAATGGTCACTGCGTATTGTAAGTGAAAGAGTGATAGTTCTCAACCGATGAAGTTTGTTACGATGGTGATCAGCCTGGAATTAAGTATCTGAGTTTTAAACATATCCTTAGGGCTGATCTCGTTAGATTTCGGTCATTTTTTCACGTGATAAGATGAACCGGTGGATAATGCAGAGTATGCTAGTTTCGATGTTGAGAGTTTAAGTAGATATAATGTTGCGGAGTAAGGGACTGGCTTTCGAATTATATACGTTTAATTGCAAGTGAAATGTGTTAATAAGGCCGTACGAAGTCTTCTGAGTAACTGCTATGGGTCTTACTATTGTATTGAAGCGCATATATGTGTTGACCCTTGAGTAGTCTTATGGCTTCTTAGTCTAGTAGTAAGAGCCTGACTTATGGTCTCCGAGTACTATAAGATAAGATAGATATCTATAAGTTCTAATGTGTTCAGATATAAAAATTGGACTCAATACTTAGGGTTGTTGCCTAGGGTAGTAGAGTAATATGATATTTGATATAATATAATGAGAATATATTTATATATAATAACATATTAGTGAGAGTTTGTGCTGTCAAATAGCAAAGCTGAAAAGTAGTTAAATGAGAGATATAAATTTAAAAGTAATTTTTGAAAGAGATATATGAAATTATTAATATTTAAATTTGTAAATTGTGCAAAATTTATAAGACCTCAATAAGCATGTAGAATAGATATACAATATTGAATGGAGAGCCATCGGCATATTGAAAAAGGTTTCAATGACACATTTAAAATATGGAAGACGTAGAAAATGATGATAACCTTAAAGATCTCAACGATTTATAGGAAACGTATAATACCTTCCTAAATGGAAATTAAAGGAAAAGAAAAATTGAGATCATTAATACAAACGAAGTTGGAATGGAAGAAGAAAGCTTTCTGAGAAGCTAATCAAGCCATAATATCAGAAACCATAGAAGTTTCCAAAAACTCTATCCACGTCACTCCATAATTCCCAAGGTAAAAATACCGAAGATAACTACAAAAACAGAGGGCACCATGACGTCAGAAGCGTACAAAGAGAGCGACAGGAACACAGAAGAAGAGCGTGTTTAGTTAGGCAAACATTTAAGGAACACGAAGAATTTGTCGGGGTTGTCAGTAGAATAAGAAACACAAAAGACAATGTTTATATAATACCACCAATAAAGTGGGAAAATCATTTAAAAACAATAAAATTGAAGGTTTTCTAAATGAGAGAGGAAGGTGATAGGGAGAGAGAGAGAGAGAGATATAGAGATAGAGAGGAGAGAGATATAGAGAGAGAGAGAGAGAGAGAGAGAGAGAGAGAGAGAGAGTAACTATATGAGATATAGAGTAGTAAGGAAGAATATGATGAGAATAAACATACACACGTAAGGCAGGCGTGGCGCGGTATGGCGGATATATATATATATATATATATATATATTATTGTTATATATATATATATATATATATTATATATATATATATATATTACTTTATGATCGGGTACATGAGATACTGATCTATGAACGTCCGTAAGGTCAGTGGCCCAGATGGCATTCTCCTCGTGTTTTGAGGAGTGCTTCTGAGCTGGCGCCTGTCGTCGTTCAACTCTACTCCCATGCCTTAATACTAATACTCTTCCTCAGTGCTGGAAGCACGCTTTTATTCAGTCAATCTCAAAAGGTTGCCGCCTGATCCTTCTAACTATCAACCTTGCCTTAACTTGTATTCTGCCTAAAATCTTTGAAACTCTCCTTACTCTCATTTCCTCGATCATATAGAATCTCATTCCCATCTTTCAGATCGTCGCATGGCTTTCAACGTTCACGACTAATCGGCACCCTATCTCACTGATATATGGTGTTATGCCCTTAAGGACCATGGGGAGTCTTGTGTGGTAGCGCTTGACATATCTAAACCTTGACAGGTATGACATGTCTTTACTCTAAGCTACCTCCTTCATTTTCCTCTGTTTTACCTGTCTCTTCATCATCAATATCTAAGATATCAGTCTTCCTTCTTATATTAACTAGCAATACGTACTGACAAAACAAAGTTTGGATCTAATTAAAAAATGTTACAAGTGTGTCATCACTCAAACATATCAATAAAAAGTTAAGTTAAATAATTACAAACTAATTAACTAAATCTTTCAGTAGTAAATATAATGAATAAGATAGAAGATTGAATATAATATATATACGTATAATTAATTTAAAAAATATAAAATATGTATGATAAAAGTAATAGAAATTTAAACACGATGACACATTATCAAGATCATATATCAATAGATTGTAAGATCAACAGAGAAACAACTAACGAACCTGAAAAAGAGTTTGTTAGATCACACTCAAAAAAAGAACTGGCATGGTCGTAACTTTCTGTCACCTTATCTATGAGGTACAGAAGTCACTCGAAGAACAACCTTTCACTTCACAATGGTTGTTAAATGTCCACAGCTGGGAATTCTAAGATTGCGTGAATTTTTTTCTTCTGCTCAGATACTCCAGTTATATAAGGGTCTTATTCGCCCCTGTATGGAATACTTTGTTCACATTTAAAGTGGTTCCACCATCCTTTGGATAGAGTTGAAGCCAAGGCTAAGAGCCTTATAAACTGTCCTATACACTTTCTGACTCCCTTGATCCTCTTCTCTGCGACGTGACGTTGGTGCCCTATCTCTTTCTATAGGTAATACAAACGGTAGATACTCAGGGGAGTTGGCATACCCACACCTGAGTACCTTGTTCACATGAAAATTGTGTGAATATTTAGAAAGATTAGTAATAGGTGGTGCCTCCTTCCCAGCCACATCTGTTTTGTGGAACCTCATGCCTTCTATTTTCCTGCAATATTCAATCTTCATCTATTTAAGTCCCGCGTCTGAGCTCACCTGAGAATTGAAAATAAATTAAGTGTTTGCTTTCCATTTATTTTAATTTTTGTTTTTCTTTTTGTAATTTTATATATATATATATATATATATATATATATATATATATATATATATATATATATATATATATATATATATATATATATATATATATATATATATATTTTTTTTTATTAATATATATATATATATATAGTATATATATATATATATATATATATATATATATTCTCTGCAACTAAAAATTAGGGATTCCGAAAGTGTATCGATTAAATTGAGTGATAATTTTTACTTTTTACGATGCTATCGAAAAAGTATCACTGATATCTTTTCAATCGATATATGGAAATTTTTCTTCAGTATCTTCGAATAATCGATATTTTTTGCTTATGTTATATAAATTTTAAGTACTTTCTAATTAATCAAATCCTTTTTTGTAATAGTTACAAAATGAATATTTTAAAAATTATTTTTTACAATTACATATTTTTTTTTATTTTTAATAATGTTCAAAGTGACATATAAAAGAGACATAAAAAAGGCATAGAAAGGACATATAAAAGAGACAAATCGCAAATTAAGTATACAAATTTAATATTATTTGAATAAATTTATAACTGTTAATTAAGTGTAATTCTAACTACTGTGCGTGTGAAAGGAAATGTATTAATTTGTGTAAAATACATTGTTAAATACATTGTAAAATACATTGTATTAAAAGGTTAATTATGTAAAAAAAATCCAAACGTTATAAAGACCAAATTTCAAATAGGATTCATGGTATCTATTCTACGTAGAAAATAACTTCCCTTTGGTGTTATTATTTTCATGCATTGTGAAATATGTCTGAGTTTGTCACATGTTCACATTCAATTTGGACAGTAAAATCTCCTATCAGAGTAAATATTAAATATTTAATTTTAATAACTTGAAATTTGTTTAAAAGAAGTAAACATTGAAATCTCTCTCTCTCTCTCTCTCTCTCTCTCTCTCTCTCTCTCTCTCTCTTTTATATATATATACATATATATATATATATATATATATATATATATATATATATATATATATATCTATATATATATATATATATATATATATATATATATATATATATATATCAGGGGTGTGCCGGATAACCGAATACTGGATACCCCACGATTTTCTTCCAAAGCCCGAAAACCTAAAAGAACCGGTTTGCACTTAATATTTACATTAAATGTTACATTTATAAAATATTTTACGTTAATATATATATATATATATATATATGTTAGTATATATATATAGATATATTATATATATATATATATATATATATATATATATATATATATATATATATATATATATATGTGTGTGTGTGTGTGTGTGTGTGTGTGTGTGTGTGTGTTGTTTTATATATCGACTATCAGTCCTTATTTTAATATTGTATGTAGACAGAATATTTTAGAAACAAAACTCTCACATTGTAACCTGGTTGAATACGATTACAAGAGCAAGTTTTTGAGCATTTGAATTTTATGTAAAGCGGTCTGTTGATTGGTTATCTTGTGGGCATTCTAAGTGTTGGAATTTTGAAATCTAGCAGCACCTGGAGAGTCGTGCTTGATTTAGCAGGGAGAGGATGATAAAGAGTTCTCCAGAGCAGACGTGGATAAAAATAAGGAGGCACCACAACGAGTAACTGTGGAATTCCTAATATTCACACAAAAATCATGTGCAAGTAGGGATCCCTTTTTGCTACAAGGGCGATACAATGGTGTTTGAAGGCGAGAGGTCAACTCGCTCGAGCATCTGCCATTATAGTTCCTATTGAAAAGAGGTAATGCTCAAACGTCAGGTCGCAGAGAAAAAGGGGTCCAGGGGGTTGGAAAGGAGGAGACAGTAGTTAATTATTCTTTTAGTCTTAGACTCAACCCTATCTAAGGTAAGAGTGAACCACACTCCCCTTCCCAATCACTACCAAATGTGGGAGCAGTGTCCCATGCAATGATATATAAGACTCTTATATAACTGCAAAGAGTAGCAGTTCAGATGAAAAAATTTCTCGCAAACTGAACAAAACTCCCTTGCGACATGTGGTTTTAAAGAGAGTATATTATTTATGTTCAGATCAAGAAAGTTTTTTGCTGTTCACAGATGAGATGGAAGAGCTACGAAGTAGATGGGAAATTTAGACGGTATTTTTGATAGAGAGATATGAAGAAATTGAGTTTTTGAAGAGTTAGATTCCACAAGGTTGAAGGGACCCCACCGGGAAATTCCATTCATATCGGCATGAATAGAATTGGAAAGGTGAAGTCGAGAAACAATTCTGGATACATAGAAAGTTGCAGATTTCAAATGAGTGAGAGAATAGAGAGGCGAGTCACCAGAATAGGAAAAAAATGAACTTGAAGTGAAATTTAGAAGAGCCCTGATAAAAAGTAAAAATAAAATTGGAGATAGAACAAACCCTTGAGGCACACCACAATTAACAGGAAAAGTGGAATAGGTCGTTCTATCAACAAGCACCGATATGGAACGATCTGAGAGAAGACTAGACATGAGTAAGCAAAAAGAAGGAGGAAACCCAAGTAAAGGGAACTTTGAGAGTTGTGATGTGTGTCATTCCCGGTCAAAAGCTTTCGATACGTCAAGCATAACCACACAAGACTCCCTAAAGCCTCTAAGGGCTGAAGACCATAAATTATTGAGGTATGTCACCAGTTCACCTCAAGAATCGAAGTCATACTGGTGATTTGAAAGAAGGGAATGAGATTTCAGCTGATCCAGAAATTGAGTCTTAAGAAAAATTTCAAAAATTTTGGACAGAAAGAAGTTAGAGCCATTTGATGATAGTTGGAAAGTTCAGAGCGGGTACAGTTCTCGAAATCGGTTGGACATATAGGAGCTTCCAACACTTAAGAAAAGTATTAGTATTTGAGCAGAGAGTTGAGCTGAACGAGAAAATGTGCTAGTTCAGATACACAGCTCCTAAACACGCGGGAAAGAATGCCATTAGAACCCATAAATCCCTAGCCTTTCTAACGATCGCAGATCTCAGGATCCCATGCACCTGATCAAGTGTAATCATAGGCAGGGACATGGAACGCCTGAAAAACAGAGTCGTTCAGGGTGGAACTAGATAAGAAAAGGAATCCGAAGAATTTTGTCTTTGCAGAAGGAGTGTTAGCTACTGATCAGTCAGTGCGAATAAGTGGAGGAAAGGCAAATTTGAAGAATATAATAGAGAGGTCAGAAATATTTATTTGTAGGAGAACCAAGGAGTTAAGTGCACTTCCTTTTAATGAAATATATCTGTAACGATTCTGAGCTGGGTGAAAATTTTAAGAGTGATAGGAGAGCGAGAATATTTTTGAATCCCGAAAAGCGTTGTCTCTCTACTCAATGGCATATAGACAACTGCCATTGAACCACGGATTTCGAGAAGAAAAAGATTTAGTTGAAGATGGAATTGAACTGTTCATCACATTCCATTAGCGATTACGGCCCCTTTTCAGCGCGCTGAAGGTCATGCCAGTGTCAAGAGGAGTTCATGTCCAAGAGTAGTTTGCAAGAAAACAACGCAATGCCTCCCAATTAGACCGATTAAAGATCCAGAAATTACGTTTAGGGATGGAGGAGCTGGCTGGAGAAAAAGTATGGTATATGTTAAGAGTCTATAAGATTGTGGTTTCAGTTACGCATAGGAGGGAGAAATGGTGTTTTATAGGGAAGGAGTAGTGTTGCCATAAGTATAGCGTATTCAAGATTGGTTGGAGATCTGGAATATGTGTTAGGGTTCCGTGTAATTTTTACTGTTCCAGGATCGTTGGAGGAATGGTATGAATGTTGTGTTGGCCTCTCTCCCAACGCTAGATCGGATGATATATCTATTTATATTTAGTATTTATATGTATATAATATATATATTATATATATACTATATTATATAATTATGTATATAAATAATATATAT
>JABUQX010018567.1:40000-52010 GCA_015478945.1 Trachelipus rathkii
TATGAGATCTTTTAGAAGGTGTTATGGAGTAAAAGTAGGACAGCGACAGCTGAGGGTCCAGTTGGGAACAATCAATGGAAATATGATGAACAGATTGCGGGGTGCTGGCGACGGCAAAATTTGCAAATGGGAGGAGGTATCGTGACATATAGTGACTGTTGAGTGATATTAGTGTGGCAAATACGGAGGCGTGCAATATCACCTCTGTAAGCGCTTCGTCTGTGGGAGGAAGACCCTCCACGGATGTTTCGCTTTTATGTTTCTGAGTTTTTCCTTCCCCGCCGAATCTCTCGTCCAGCACTCTTGCAACAAGATCGAAAGTCGGAGAGCAGATAGTAATCAGTTATGGGAGGCGGCCCTTTGTCGATGGCATCCGGGAGGTACCTGGAACAACTCGAGAAGGAGGAGCGGCATTTTTGGCATTCTGTTTTCAGCGATTTCATTGCAAGTTACCCCTACATGAAGGGGTCCAACATACTATATTTGTTTCTTACGGGAGTGGAACAGGCAAGAAATTGTTGTAGGGATACTATTCGTTTTTTTAGAATAAGGGGTTTTAAAAGCTTGTAACGCGCTTAGAGAATCTGAATAAACGACGTAAGAGTGATCTTGGTTAAGAATTAGAATTCGAGAAAGGGCAATCATTATAGCCGTACTCTGCTGTAAAAATTGAAGCATAAGGGGGAAGGGTATTATAATATATATATATTATATATATATTTATATATCTTATATTTATATAATATATATATATAATATATAAATATATATATATAATTATATATATATATAATATATATATATAATACTATTTATATATTATTATATACTCATATATTATATATAATATATATATAACTATATATAATCTTATAATATATATATATATATATACTTATATACCTATATATATATATATTCACAGCCCAATAGGGGGCTTGAGGGTCATCTACGAAAATCTTCTAAATATTTTGTTGTGGGTTTTGAAAAATCTGATGATATTGAGCAGTGAGAGCACACTGGCTGAAAACCCCTCTAAGAATGCACAAGCTTTTGGATGTCTTATATATAGCTGCGTCGTGCTTTGAATATCTGGTAAAGTATTTAGTTGTATATTTCTTTTCTGAATATAACTTATAGCCGCGTCAATAGTACTTATTTTCAAGTTATTTAATACTTGTTCATTGTTTTAAATTTTTTAATATTTTATTATTATTTTACCTTAGTAGTGATTAAAATTGATTGTTAATTTTCTTTGACTACTTTTTTTTTATCATGTCTTTAATGGAATTTTTTGGTTATGTTACGAGTACATCTTTAATATTAATTTAGTAGTTATAACTTAACAATGAAAAATAGATAATTAATATTGTAACTTTCAAAGTAAGTATCGTTAAATTAAAATGAAACTTGCGTAATGTTCTTATAATGAAAACTGGCATTGAAGTTGCTTATGCTTTTAGTTCGTTCTTCCTTAATTTGGTTTCTAGTAATTCTCTAATTGGTACTTTTTTATTACTTTAAATAGTTTTTTTAGATGTGTTTTGATTCTTATAATTTTTTACACTTTTTTTTTTGCACTTTTTTTTTTGCTCATTTTAAGCACTATTTAAACTTATATATAATTTGCACTTTAGTTTAATTAAAAATTTGTAGTTATGATGATGATATCAGCTTCTTTGATTTAAAGTTTTTCGGACGATCAATTTTTTTTTTTTTTATGATGCTTATTTTCAAATAATTTGTTCTAAATTCTTAATGCTTAGGGCATGAGAAGGTATTCCAGTAGGGATTTTACTTTGCCTGATAAATCTCAAAGCCTACCTTCGATGTCCAAAAATTCCTTATCCAAAGCATCATTGCACGCGGTGCATCATACTTTTTTATCTGACGCTTCAAGCAAAAGTGTTGGGGAAGGAAAACCACCTATTCCTCCCCCACCACCCATGCCTCCCCCACCTGTTCCTCGTTCATCTGGTTTTCAGGTAAGTGGTTTAAACATTTTATCACAACATTTATAGAATGTGAAGGATGTCAGGATTATTATTTATGGCATATTTTATTGTGTTGATAATTTTTTCATGCTCATAAATTTTGCAGGGAAAAAAGATATTTAGTCGTGGCGGTGTTCAAATGAGAAGTCGGGCAGACATGCGATCACGATTAGAAGAGACTATCATGGGACAAAATTCAGCTCGATTGGAAATGATGCAGCGTCGCAGAGGTAATAATAGTAACTCTTCACTTTCCCCAATTGTCTCTTCCATCTCTGGTCCCCAAATTGTCGTTGGTCATTCTCAATTCTACGTTCCGGGGCCGTCTGTCCTTCCCGGAATATCTGGGCAAGGTTGGTGGTGAAGGGAAAATCATAACAGTGTTCGAGATGATTTTGTTAGAGTTTTCCTTTAAAAAAAGAAGCATTTATTTGCTCAAAATGATTTAGCAACTTCGAGACGAAAAGCACTTTTGAGGATGTCCTCTGTCCGTTAGACTTGCTTCTCACCCTTCACCCATTCGCTATTAAAATAGAAGCATCTCGTAAAAGATATGAACTAATATTGTAAATAAGCTTGAGCGTTTAGACGCATTTTAATTATTCTTCATAGAAACTATTTGTTACAATTGTATATAATATATAGTGTTTTAGCTTCTTAGTATTTGATGTTTACTAAGTGTTTTTACTAATACTTTTGGAAAGGTAATATTTCTCGTATAATTAACGTTGATTGCTACTTAGATACTAAAGTGAATTTATATAATTATTATTTTAAGGTTTTTATGCTTTTTATTCTTTTAATAAGAAAAGCAGGTTAATGTGCTAACTTTTGTTATGCAAGTGAAAATTATAATTAGGAAATATACTGTTTATATTTAATATGTTGGTATTTTGTATACTTAAATTGTGACGTCTGCAGATAAATTATGAAGCAGAGTTTTCAGATTAAGCACTTGTACATTATTATTATTATTATTATTATTATTATTATTATTATTATTATTATTATTATTATTATTATTATTATTATTATCATTATTATTATTATTATTATTATTATTATTATTATTATTATTATTATTATTATTATTATTATTATTAAGCTGAAAAGAACCCGCCTTCTCCTACTATTGGTGGTGGTCAGTTTGGGTCAAATTCATCAACAGGTGGTGAAAAACTAAGATGGAGGAAAGACACTTTTCCATGGAAGAACCAACAAAGTATGCAACATTCTCTTCACTCTCAGGTATGTAATGCATTGCTTATACCCTTTTGATCTTTTGTTCTATTCAAATAATTTAAAGTTTTCAATAAATTCAAGATGGCGATACCTTAAATTGATATAAAAAAATTCAATTTATTTACTTATTTATTTTATTTTTTAAACAAGTTAAATATTTTGAAATAACGTTTTGTCTAGCCAAATATTTTGATATTTTATTGAATGTTTTATGTTTTATATTCATTTTTTTTTAAGGATGGTGATAGAATATTACAAGACTTAGAGCAAGATTCGCAAGTTGAAGGATTTTTAGCTTCTGAAACTAATATGATTATTTTGGATACTCTGGAAAATATTGTACAGGTACGATAGTCTTTAATGACGTTTCGCTTTTTTTTTGGTTTTAGAATACTTGGGAGGTATATTATATCTTATTAATGTAACTATGATCGCAGAGTTGGATATCATGTAGTTGCATATTTAATTGATTATAATTTTTTTTAAAAGTTTTATATTCCATACTTTTTTTCCTTTCTTTTTTTATGCAGGTATAGAGTTAAACATAATTTTATAATTGTTCCAATCATCTTATGACAACTTTTTTTTCTAAAATTTCAGGTAGTAACTCACTCGGATCACCTTCAAGGGCTTCTTAGCATTGTGTTTAAAGTTCTCCTCCATGCTTTGGCAGCCAACCAGTCTACAACTACCTTAACCAACATGTTTAACACTCAGCGTTCTCTTGTTGCCAAAGTAAGTAAATTTTATGCTAATTTAGTTATTTTTTCTATTATTTTTTTTTATTATTTGAAAAGTTCGGACCCCGTGGGGATTGCCCAGTTCTAGGAGGGAAACTACTCTAGGTAAATGCTACACAGAATACTGAGGAGGTATCAAACCCTTACTCTTTGTCTCTCGGCTCAATCGCCCTACCGTTGTACCATGATAGTTGCTATCTAACTAAGTTTAATGATTAGTTGTTTTTATAAATATGTTTTCACCATCTTTAAATCAGTTTATAATGATTAATTTTGTTTTTATAAATTTGTTTACGTTGCATTTGTCAATTGAGTTTTTTCCTTTTGAAGTTTCCTAGTTTGTTATTCGATGAAGAGACTGAGCAATGTGCTGACTTGTGCTTGCAACTTCTAAAGCATTGCTCTTCTTGCATATGTACAATTCGATCCAATGCTGCTGCGTCATTGTATCTTCTGATGAGACATAACTTTGAAATTGGAAACGTACGTATGTGCTATTTTGAATATAATATTTTTTTCTATATTATTATTATTATTATTATTATTATTATTATTATTATTATTATTATTATTATTAGAATTTTGCGCGAGTAAAGATGCAAGTAACTATGTCACTGAGCTCTTTGGTTGGGACGTCGCATACTTTTAGTGAAGCATTCCTTAGGAGATCCCTAAGAACTATCTTGACATACGCAGAAGAGGACACCGATTTGCAGGATACATCTTTTCCTGAACAGGTATTTCACAAGTTTTTATTATTATTGGTCGTAGTTTTTTAAACATAAACGGTAGATGTATAATTATTATCCGTGATTAAATATTGAACTAATTTTTCAAATTGTCATAATCTAATAGTTTTGGAATTTATTAATTAGTACGTTTCAAGTTTCGTTTCATAATTATACAAATTATTTTTTCTTAAGGTTAAAGATTTGGTGTTTAATTTGCACATGATATTGTCAGACACGGTCAAAA
Organism: Trachelipus rathkii; assembly: GCA_015478945.1. Classification (NCBI taxonomy): domain Eukaryota; kingdom Metazoa; phylum Arthropoda; class Malacostraca; order Isopoda; family Trachelipodidae; genus Trachelipus; species Trachelipus rathkii. The sequence goes on from JABUQX010018567.1 coordinate 44,952, forward strand.
TGAAAGAGTATCAAGAGGATCCTGAAATGCTTCTTGATCTTATGTACAGAATTGGTAAGTTGTGTTTATTAATATTTTCTCTCTCTATCTGACTGCAATTTTCAAAAGACCGAATTTTAGTAATTTTTATCATGTTAGTTTCTTTGTATTTTTACTTTCTCTTAAGATTGGGAAAAGTCATTTTAAATTTTGGCTTATAGTTTTTTAATTCAAAATAGTTTTATAGAGCATTTGTAAATTGATTTAAATGTTATTTTTTTATTTATTCCAGCTCGTGGTTATCAAAATTCCCCTGATTTGCGTCTTACATGGCTTGCCAACATGGCTCAGAAACACAGTGAAAGAGGTCAGCATGCAGAAGCAGCAATGTGCATGGTTCATAGCGCAGCATTAGTGTCTGAGTACCTTTATATGTTGGAAGATAGGCCTCACCTTCCTATTGGAGCTGTAACTTTCAGCAAAATATCTCCAAATGTTTTGGAAGAAAGTGCCGGTCAGTCTTAATTCTTTCAGTATATGAGAATTATAAATTAACCATTTAGTAATAATTTAGGTTTTGTTTTTATATCGTCTTTACTAAGAAATTATTTTACACCTGAAATAATTCCCCCCCCCCCTTCCCCCTCCCAGTTTCGGACGATGTTTTAAGTCCTGATGAGGAAGGCATATGTACCGGGAAATATTTCAGCTGAAAATGGTTTTTCAATAGGTTTAGTTACAGAACAAGGTTCATCTTTTTATCAGGTAAGCGAATGCGAATACCTATTAAACTTAAAATAAATTTGATTGGTTAGTAGGTATCAGGAATCAACAGCAGTTAGCTCACCACTACACTTTCATTGTATTCAAGTATTTGTTTTCAGGCTGGTATGTTCGAGTGCATTAATGAAGTTTACAAGATTTTGATACCAATTGCCGAAGAAAATAGAGATTGGAAAAAGTTAATTAATATTCACTCAAAAGTACATGATGCCTTTTACAAAATGGATCAGTTGGAAGGGAAGAGGATATTTGGCACTTATTTTAGAGTCGGTTTCTATGGTGTTAAGTTTGGGGATTTGGACGGAGAGGAATTTATTTACAAGGAACCAACACTTACCAAATTATCCGAAATATCTCATCGTCTTGAAGTACGTATATTGTTTGGTCTAGATTTCCAGTCACAAGAACACAAACCAATTTGTCAATTTTGAACATAATCTTTCTATCATTACTTTTTTTCCGTTGCCTTATGATTTGATCTACTTCACTATCTGTTTGTTTCATCACACTTCTACATTGCAATTTATTTTCTTATTTACAATATGCAAGTGATATTTTGTTTATCTTTTTAGAATTTCTTCAGCGAACGTTTTGGTGATGAAAATTTTGAAATTATCAAAGACGGCAATAGCGTTGATATGAGCAAATTGAAGCCCGAAAAAGCCTATGTTCAAATTACGTACGTCGAACCCCATTTTGACGTCCATGAAGAAAGCGAGAGGGTCACAAGTTTTGAAAAAAATTATAAGATAAGTATGTATTCTCTAAAAATATATATATATTTCTTTCTTTATCTTCCCTACAGTTCCCGACATATGGGGGTAGGGTGCACACCATGCACTAGAAACGGAATAGTTAAGTAGAAGAACATGACCTAAGTCGAAAAGAAATTACAAAGAGTGGTAGGCTAGGCAGTGCAAGCAGAACAAAAGGGCTAAGAGTGAACTTTGACAAAACCAAAGTAACGTTCATAATGTTCGATAAAGTCATAGCTTTCAAAAAGTAATGGTTGACAACTCCATTCTATATCTTCAAACGTTAAAGAAAGAACTTAAAGTACAAAGAAAAATGAAAATAGCTTGAAGTATAATGTAACCACTCACGGTACATGTGTTCAGTACAAAAAAAGTGCACCCTCTTATACTGACTCTTACGGGGGTCCATACGAGTGTTACCACTAAGTGAGATACGTCCATATTACGGCAACCACAATTTCCAATAATGTAACACAAAAGTTTACTACACTACCATTACGTCTTTGAACTTAAATCACTGTAAAAGGGAAATAAATAAATATAATAAAAGTATAACAAGGGAACATAGGGTTTGCTTCTACTGTCAACTTGGTCGACACGGTAGCTAGAGAAAAGAGGAAACCACTTTCATCTCTTCTTCTTCTTCCATCTTCTCTTCTCACATACTTCATAGGATAGGGAAGAAAAAGGAAACAAAAGGACATCTCTCACAACCTAGGAAAAGATACAGACACAAAACTTATCAATCTTATACCTTTCTTTATATATCTATATATATATAATATATATTTATATATATACTTATTATATATATATATTATATATATATATATATATATATATATATATATATATAATATATATATATTTCTTTCTTTATCTTCCCTCCAGTTCCCGACATATGGGGGTAGGGTGCACAACATGCACCAGAAACGGAATATTTAAGTAGAAGAACATGACCTAAGTCGAAAAGAAAGCCCCTCCAATACACTGCCCTCATACCCTCAAGTGCGAGCCCATCGCGCATATAATCCACTCTAGAGATTAACAGTGCTGCGACAGACTCTCCACTTTGGTATCTCGTCACAGTCAGGATTCATCCCCTGGGCCAGACTCAGAGCCATGCCTCAAAACCACGACATTCTTCTCGTTTCTGCTTAATTCGCATTCTTTTTCTTCAGACACTATTACTGTCTCATTTCATTTTTTATTAGGTCTCACGGCCTGTTGATTCCCAACACACTCACCTCTCTATACATCTGCTTGACCAACCGACTATCATCCATCCTTTCCATATGATTAAATCATCTTAATATACACTCATTTATTCTCTTATTCATGCCTTTCTTCACACCACACCCTCATTCCTCATTTTATCAGTTCTTCTCACACTTAACACGCCCGTAAGATTACCTATCTGAACAGACTACACCTTAGATCTCTATAGCTCTTATTCCACACCATAGTTTCGTTGCTATGCATTAACACCGGTAACAACATACCCTTATTCAGAACCTTAGATCACTTAAGACCACCAAAAATCTAATTGCGCCAGGCAACTTCTTACTCATAAATTTGTTACTACACTCTGCATCATCCTTTTCCTTTTCATCCAACATATAGCCCCTCAGTCACACTCCACATTCTTTCAACCAAAATACCAGCATATGTCTTCCCTACAACACTCGATAAATGGTTTCTACAGTTCCCCTTTTCACTTTACCCTTATACAAGGGTATTGTCACTGCTCTCCATTTCTTCGGAACTATATCATCCAGAAACACTTTGTTATACAACTTACATATCCAGTCAATCACAATCTCGCCTCCATTCTTGATCATTTCACCTGTAATTTCATCTATACCTGCTGATTCAACATTTAACTTTTTCACTCTACCTATTACCTCATCCCTACTAATTAACTCATTCCCAAACTTCCCACTTCTTACTTACACCATCAAACCCACTCACATTCACCATCACCTCTTCATCACTGCCAATGTTAGGCAGATTTTCGAAGTGTTTCCTCCACGCACTCCTCGCATCCATTTCATCAGTCGAAAGTATAATCCCTATTAATTATTCTCTGAGCAAAATATATTTACCCGAATTTATAAATGAAATATACCGGTATTTACTTTTTCCTGAGTTTTGCCGCTGTATTGTTTCCCCGAATTATGAGATAGCAATATTATAATTATTGTTATTTTTATTAGGTATTTATTTATTTTTATTATTATTATGTGTGGTGAATCTGAAGAAAGTTTGAGTAGATTAGTAGACAGGTTTGACAGGGTGCGAAAAGGAGGGGTTTGAAATAAATGTAGATAAGAGCAAGGTTTTGGTGGTGGTTGGCGGAGGAGAGTCCGCAGTGTGAACTGGAATAAGTATCTGAATTTAAATATTTTGGATGATGCTGAGTGTAGTAGGAAAGTTGTGAGTGGTAGGCAGATGGCTGCTCCAATTAAATCCATGATGAATGCAAAAGGACTAAGTCTCTAGTGCTTTTGTGTTCTGCATTCATGAGAGTATGTTGTTACCGGTGTTAATGTATAGTAGTGAAACCATGAAGTGGAATAATGGGTATAGATCTAAGGTGCATTGTGTTCAGATGGATAATCTTATGGGCGTGTTAGGTGTGAGAAGAATTGATAAATTGAAGAATGAATGAATGGTGGGTGTGGTGAAAGGAGTAAATGAGAGTATTAAAGTAGTTTGGTCATTTGGAAAGGATGGATGGTAGCCGATTGGTCAAACGGTTGTATAGTGGTGAGTGTGTCGGGAAGCGACCGGGTGGGAGACCTTAGAAAAAGTGGATTGAGGTAGTAAAAGAGTATCCTAGGAAAGGAACGTGAATTTATTACGATAGGTATAATAATTAGTTTAATAGGAGTAAATGGCTTGGTCTTGTGCGAGGGTATGGCTGTGGGTCTGGCCCGACACTGGCGAGATACCACAGTATTATAATAGTATTATACGGTATGTGAGACTCTAGGGTAGAATTTGCCTGCGACGGGCTTGCACTTAGGGGCATTGGGTAGGAGGGGCTTCTTTTTGACTTAGGTTATGTTCTTCTAAACTACTATGTTTCTGGTGCATGATTTTACACCCGACCCCCAGTCTGTGGGGAGGATGAAATAATAATAATAATTATTATTATTATTATTATTATTATTATTATTATTATTATTATTATTAAAATCTCTTTCAGAGAGATTTATATTTTCCACTCCGTTTACTCATGATGGAAGAGCTCATGGAGATCTTCATGAACAATACAAAAGGAAGACAATTCTAACAACCCAACATATGTTTCCTTATATAAAGAAGCGAGTTTCAAGTTGTTGACAGATATTCGGTGAGTTAAATTAATTGTACTCATTTATGTTCAGTTTCTTATATTATAAAAACTAAGAAATTATTTATTAACATGTAAATATTGTTATCTACTAAACTTAGATGGAATGTAATATATTTAATATTGAAATAAAATTATTTATTTAATATTTAAATTATAATTTTATTCACTCACCATGCGTCAGTTAACCAAGTAATTATTTACATTATTATTATTATTTTTTTTTATTTATACAGTGGGTGTTGACCCCTATCGAGGTTGCTATTGAAGATATTCAGAAAAAAACTATTGAACTTTCAGTAGCCATCAATCAAGACCCTCCTGACCATAAGATACTTCAGATGGTTTTGCAAGTAAGTGCCTAGCATTTCAATGGTGAAATCATCATCAGCTACCCCTTGGTTCCCCAGAATTGGTGGTGGAGTGCACAAACCTGCACCGGAAACCAAATAGCTGAGTAGAAGACCATGACCTGAATCGAATAAAAAAGCACCCACTCCCTCCCCGCCCCTCTTACCCTTAAGTGCGAGAAAGTCACGACCATAATGCGCCCTGAAGCTTTACAACACTATGACTGTCACCTATTGTGATATCTCGTCAATATAAGGGTTCATCCCCTGTACCAAGCCAACAACCACGCCCACTCGCAAAACCACGCCATTTACTCCTTTTAATGCTAAAATCTTTAAGCTTGTTCTAAATTGACATTCCTCTCCTTCAGACCCCCCCCTCCTCTCGAACTGATTCAATCCCCTTTTTCTTTGGACTCCCAGCCGGTGAATTCCAAACATACTCACCTCTGCACATCCGCTTAACCAATCGACTATCATCCATCCTTTCCATATGAACAAACCTTCTTGATGCACTCTTATTTATTCTCGCCTTTCTTCACACCACACAGCTCCTTAACACGCCATTTCTCATTTTATCAATTCTCACACCTAACATGCCCCTAAGATTATCCATCGAAGACTGCATCTTAGATCTATAAATAATAAATCTTATTCCACACTATAGTTTCGTTACTTTACATTAACACCGGTACCAACATACTATCATGCAGAACTCTAGCGCACTCTAGACTTAGTCTCCTTACATTCGCCAAAGATTTAATTGCACCAGCCTCCTTCCTTCCACATAAAATTTTCCTACTACACTCTGCATCATCCGTTCCCTTTTTATTCAACATATAGCCTTAAATATTTAAACTCGGATACTTGTTCTTACAGTTGACTATCATCCAACATGATTTCACTCTGTGGACTCTCCTCACTTACCACCAGCACCTTACCCTTTGCTACATTTACTTTCAAGCCTGTCCTTTTACACATCCTCAAACTTTCTTCAGATTTACCACACAAAACTAAATCATCCGCGTGCAATAAGTAGGGCACTCTCCATTCTCTTAATTTCTCCATCAGTCTAACCCCCTCCCCTGCCACCACTATCTTAAATTCTTTCATCATCAGCTCATCCATATACAAATTAAATAGCCATTGGAGACATCACACATCCCTGCCTCACTCTACTATTAATATTAAACCATTTACTCTCCACCCCCATTTATTGTTACACACACTTCAATATCAACGTACATACTTCTGATTCCATTCAGAAGCCTACCACCACCACCATATATCATTAACACTTGCCACATAGCTTCCCTATTAATCCAATCATGCACCTATTGCAAGTACATAAAACCTAAATGCAGTTTGTTGTTGTTCTCTTATTTTCTAACTCATTTTCTTCGATGTAAAAATTTAATCTTCACATCCTTTACCACTTCTAAATGTACTGTGTTCTTCAATAATCATCCCTTCAGTCACTCAACGCACTCTTTCAACCAAATTACCAGCATATTTCTTCCCTGCAACACTCAATGAACTAATTCCTTTATAGTTTATACACCTCATCATCACTGCCAATGTTATGCAGATTTTCGAAATGCTCCTTCTGCACTCTCCTCAAGTCCATCTCATCAATCTCGAAAGTGCCTTCCCTATTCATTATTCTATTAAGATTCCCCTTACGCTCTTTCTTAACCTATCAAACTTCATACATTCAAGCTTGCCTTTTTTTTCCTCTTGCATCACCTCTTCATTCCACCATTCACATTTACAATTATTACTTCCTACTTTACCACACCCAACTCCTTCTCTCTCCCTTTCATTTCTGTTCAGG
>JABUQX010018568.1:0-10000 GCA_015478945.1 Trachelipus rathkii
CAGAAGGTACTCTGAATCAGTCCTTATACGGCTATTGATATGCCAAGTATCGATATATTTATTAATTTTATCACTTATCTTTTTCTTTTTCCTATACTTCACAAGTTGTAGTTCGTTATATATACTATATCTCAATTCTTTTTCTTTATGATGTCCTTAACATTCTTATCTACCATTCCCTCCCCTATTACGTTGGTTTCTAACAACTTTCGTCCCATTGAGTTTTTCAAAGCCAATTAAGATCATACGATTATATATATTATCTTATATTAATATAGCTATATATATATATATAATTATACTTCTATATACTATATATATATATATCCTACTCTCTATAATACTATATTGCCTACATATTATAATATTATATATTAATATGTTTACTATATTGTTATATTATTTATATTCAATAATATATATCTCTCATTTATATATTATATTCATAAATATAACTATTATATATTTTAATATTCGGGACTGCTTTATCAATTCCTATTTTTCTTTTACTGATAATATATAGTTTATGATATCATACTTAACTCGAAATTATTATTTATGGGGTTAGAAACTCAATGTTCGATATAATAGTACACATACCTTTACAATATATTATTTGATATATGTGTCTTATAATAACATAATGCCATTTTTGTTAAGCGAACTACATTATTTTTTATACACCGATTCAGATTGAAAACATGAACAACCTCTTACACGTACTCTATAGCTCTTTAATATACAGATATGCCCTCTAAGTAATATATATTCAATATACATTAAAGAATATTATATATCATATATTATTATATATATATAAATCATATATATATATAATAATATGAGTGATACTATATAGTTATATACTATACTTCAGTATAGTAAAATTTAATAGTATTTATTATACCTTAATATTTACTTAATTATAACTTACTCTCTATACCTTTATAACACTTATTACTTATATCTTCTAACTCTTGTTAATATTATTTCATTAATATTATTATCTTACTAATATTGTTAATATTATTAATATATCTAATTATCTATAGTATATTATCTCTATATATTATATATCTATATATATATATATTCTATATATCGTTAATATTTTTTATATCTTTTATATTTACATTATTCTCTCTATTACCTATAACTTTCATCTCCCTCACATCAAACTTGCATTGGGGATACGTAGCTTCGAGTACACTAATAATATATAATATATATATTATTTTTTAAATCTTTTTCCCCTCTATACAAGCCTTTCTTTGGTTTCATTTCCTCTATCTTTGTCTCTATTTTCTATATCTCTCTCTATCATATACTCTATATATTTCTTCGTCTTCTTATTTTTTTCTATTCTCGCGCGGCGAGCGCGGGAAGCGCGACGCGCGGAGCGCGGACGCGCCGAGCGCGCCGTCGTGCCGTTACGTGGGTCGCCCCCCTGCTCTATTATCGTATCTTCTATCTCTCTTTTTCTATTCGTCTCTCTTCTTCTTCTTTCTATTCTTATCTCTCGTACTATTTTCTGGGCCACTGTCGACCTTACCCCTTGAGTTTGTACATCTTATTTGCGAGCTGCTTGTCTCCCCTTTTTTACTGCCGCATTTCCATCTTCCCCCAATCCGCTTCCTTTCTCCCCGTCCCGCTATCTACCCTAAACTTCATTACCCCATCCCTCGTTTTCGCCGGCAATACGCGTTGTTTCGTGATCTCCTGCATAAAGCATCCTGCTGGCACCCATGAAGCCTCCCAGCCGTGAAGCCTTTTGTCCCTTCGGCCTTGGTTTGTCCTTTCCTCATTTTTCCCTCGATTTGTTTTTAACCGACATTGTGTTCTTCATACATTCAATTTGTGTTGTGATTCAATAGTTTTATTTCTTCTGCTTTTACTTAAAGGTGATTATTCTTCTTCTGCAGTATGCTTCACTTCTTTTCCCTTTTCTTGTTATCATGCGCACTGCCAGTAAATCATGTTCTGTTCTCCTCTTTAGTCTGAATGGACTACTATCTTTTCATGGTGAGTTCGGCTGAACACTCTGACTTAAATGCACACTTAACTCCTATCTGTGTTTGGGTCATTGGGCGTCTCAATTGATCTCCCCCGGTTCGCGCACCTACTATAATTCAGTTCTGAAATGGACTAATTCTGAAATGGGCCTTCGCCCATTTTGAACTTTCTTAAGGTTTTTCAGCAACTTTTTTAGGCGCCCAAGTATTTGCAGGGGTGGCAGCTGTTTTTGGTATAAATTTTTCTTACTGTAGTTAGGCGAGGATCTGGCACAGCACTCGGTCATATTTCTTCTAGGGTATGGTATAGGTAGATGGTAACATTTGTCCTCGGCGTCTTTAAAAGCTCATTGTTGGAAAGCGGATATTGTAAGGGTTTTTAAAAAGGATTTTTAGTTCATCCTGTAGAGTTGATGGGGAGCATAAGGTTGTCTAGATAAGCAGAGGTACAGATGCTTAATGTTATAGACGTGAAAGAGTATTATGTGTTAATTTATAATTGTGCTTCAGGCTTTTATATTGAATAAAGTTTTAACTAACAAGAAAATTCTTTAAAAAAGTGTCAAAATGGCAATAAATATTTGTTTAGGGACTCATGGTGAACTTTTTCGTATATATGGCATTAAAAATTGTCAGGACATCTTGTGGGTATCTTTGAAGTAGGAATTTGACAAAATACGTTAATAGGTTCTAAGCCGTGAACGTTTTGCAAAATGGGATGGGGAAGAAACTTTAACTTTTAACAGCTATGATAACAAATTACTAATAATGGGGGAAAGAGGGAACCCATACTAAGGCCTTGTCTTTGTTTGAAAAATTTAGTATTATAGAGATGAAAAGTTTGCTTCTAATGTTAAATTAATGGGTTTTTTTAACAAATAAAGGATATGTCAAGACACTGTGGTAACTGTAAATGAGCTTGTCAAAAGAGAAAGTGCAAAGAACACTGGTACAATGTAATAATGAAATTCGACTCATAACTTACAAACTGAATGCTTGTGGTTGATATTTTTATTTTAATTTATCAATAAATCTGTGGTATTAATATATGAGAAGATGATATTTCACCAAAGGACTTTCCGCCAACCATTTTGCCAACTTATAGGTAATATTATTCGTATTTGAGATGATTAGGCGTAGGGGAACATTCTGCTGATGCACTTTCGGCAATCCATAAAACTGAGACAATATATATTATATAATTATATATATATAATATATATAGTATATATATATATATACTTATACATGGCCTGCATTTGAAAAAAAAATTCTGTTCCTGGGGTTTTCTGAAGTGATTCCTAACGAAATTGTCCTCCTAAATTGAAATATGACATTCATTTTGCTCAATCAGGTCTGGTTAGCTAACATGTTGATGTCCCAGCGTCCTTGATATCTTGTTTTCATCGTCTTTATGTCTTGGTGAAATCTTTCACCTTGTTCCTCGCTGTAATCTCCACAGTTTGCGGGAAATAGTCAAGATGTGAATGTACAAAATGCATTTTTATCGACATATGAGCTCCCATTTTTTCGAAGCTTTTCATAAGCTCATTTACATGCGAGATATATTCTGAGCTTCTTTTATTTCCCAGAAAACCGTCAATTACTTTACTAAACGATCGCCATGCATCTTGTTCACTGGCTTCCATATTGGGTGTAAAAATGCTTGTCCTTTAACAGAGTTCTAATCTTGGCGGACCGTCAAATAATGCTGCATAGAGCTTTGCATCTGATGTGCTGGTAATTTTTGCAGTAGATACTTAAAAGCTTGGCCTTCTTTATTCAGTGCTTTGACAAAGTTCTTCATCAGGCCAAGCTTTATATGAAGAGGAGGCAGTAAAACATTTTTGGGAGGGACTAGAGGTTCAGCTACCACGTTGTGGCAGCCAATTTGGAATGTCTCTCGAGCTGGCCAGTTTTTTTGCTTATAGTGAAGACTATCAGCACGGCTATCCCATAGACACATGAAGCAAGGATATTTTGTGTAGCCTCCTTGCATCCCAAGAAGAAGGCACACAACCTGAAAGAAAGGATGTAGTAAATTAAAATTGAAAACTGTCTTTATGCTTGCATATTGATGTACATGGTTTCTAAGAACTTTTATTTTTTTCATAGGTAATTTTTTTAAAAATGAAGATTTATAATGACAAGAAGAAACTGGGAAATATATCTTACCTTGAGATCACCACATATTATTTAACCAGTTGTGGTTAGAGTACTTGATTGTATTAATCAATACTTCCATATTTTTGTAGCTTTCTGTTAACTGAACTGAATGGGCAATAGGTACGGATGCCATTTTATTGCCAATATTTAAGAGTACTGCTTTCAAGCTTCTGCTAGAAGAATCAATGAAGAGCCTCCATTCACTTGGTTGGTAAGGAATGCCAAGTGCCTCAATTAAACCTTTTACATCATTGCAATACACCAAATAGCTGCAAGAAGCAACTGCAAAGAACTTTCGAAACTCTTCGTCTCTATTTCTGAACCAAAAGTATGTAGTTTCTTGAGAGAGGAGGTTGTTCTCACTAAGACGGGATGCAAGAAGTTGTGCGTTCTCTTTAGAAAGACCAAGATCTCTAGTCAAGTTATTTAATTTACTTTGAGTGAGTGGTCTTGGCGAAGTGTTTGTAGACGTAGGCTGATATGTCACTGAAGTGTCAGTGTCATCCACTTCTATATCTTCTATATTGTCTTGTAGCTCAAGTCATTTTCAGGTGGAGAGGAACTGGACACTCCCTGGACCAATGGTTTGTGTTTTAATGGCAAAAGGAAACATCAGGGTAGACTAAAGTGGTGTTGTTCTTCCTTATTCGATACTAGAAAAAGGTTTTCGCCTTACCTAATTTCGATAATATTAATTCACTCGACCCTCGTTTTCCACAATTTATCACAATTTTTCATACCAGGAATTTACCAATTTCTTTAAATACAATCATCTTTTAATATACAATTTTAAGATGTATCATATACTATATATATATATATATATATATTTAATATATATATCTATATATATATATAATATATTAATATATATATTATATATATATCATATATACAGGTATATATATATATATAAAAAATATATATATATATTACTATAAAAATATATAATATATATATATATATATATATATATATATATATATATATATATATATATATATATATATATATATATATATATATATTTAACCACCCCTTGTATCTACCAAAATAATACACTATTTTTATACAAAATTACAATTTCAATAGGCTACCAAAAGATTTTTATAAACCTTTCTAGATTTGTCAAGGACTATATTCGTAAAGTAATTATCTCACCTTTGAGATTGGTCATGCAAAAATAGCAGTCTGTAATATGGTCCTTGCCTTCTCTCCACACCATAGGTACACCAAATGAAAACAGTTTCGGTTTTGGCCCTCACTCCAGCGCCTTCAGGCTATGATACGGCTTTGCACACATATGTGGAGCAAAGTTTTTTGTTGATCTCCTAGCTTTAATTTCCAAATATGCATTGTAAAAGGAACTTTACCTACGGCGTTTTATAGCTGCATTGCCTGGTCACGTTAAAAGTTTACTTTGCCACAGCACATAACAAAATCATCAGGACTGTTTTTAACACTTTCTAATTCATTTTTCATGAAGATATTAGGAGTTTTGCTAATTGTATCTGCCTGCAAAAAATTTCACAAAGATAAATAAAGCTTTAGAAATACACTTTAAACACTGTTCCTAGATGAGAACAGTCATGGATTAAAGTAAGAACACTTAGTTGGAGAGTGAGCAAGCAACACAACCACTCGCGCCCGCGGTCAGCTAGAGACTGAGCTCTCTAATGCCATCTAGGGAGCTCGGTCTGTATCTTAAAAACTAGACCTGATTGAGCAAAATGAATGCTTGATTTGGATTTAGGAGACAAATTTCATTAACAACCACCTATAAAACCCCAAGGAACATTTTGTTCGCAGGCCTGTGAATATATACAGTCTATACACTTTTTGTGTTTATATATATATATATATATATATATATCTCTCTAATATATATATTATATATATATATATAATTAATATATATATATAATATTATATAATATATATTATATATATTATATATATATATATATATATATATATATATATATATATAATATATATATATATATATATTATATATATATATATATATATATATATGTATATATTAATATATATATATATATATATAATATATATAATATATAATATTATATATATATTTAGTATATATACTATATATATATTATTATATATATAGATATATAATATATATATATATCGAAATATAACATATATAGAGTAATATATATATATATATATATATATATTATATATATATATATATATATATATATATAATATAATATATATTATACTATATATATATACAGTATTTTATATAATATATATAATATATATATATATATATATATATATATTATATATAATATATATATATTAATATATATATTATATATATCTATATACTATATATATTATCAGTGGCGTAGTTAAAGGATAGGCTGGGTAGGCATTGCCTATTCTTATTTTTAAAGAACAATTAATAATTAAGAAAACAAATAAAAAAATAAAAAAAATATAAAAAAATGTTATATAATAAGAAATCATAAGAAAATTAATGTACAAAATCTTAAAGAAATATATAAAACCAAAAATGAGCTATTTATGCTTTTGCTCATTACCACTGGTTAACTTGCATTAGAACATCGGCGTAGCTGGAATGGAAATAAATCGTATCCGTCAATGTATTTAAGAGAGGTCACGCCTCATACTCGTCGATCGTACTCTCCGTGCCATAAATAGGTTTCTTTTTTAATTTTTTTATAATAATAATAATTCTACTATATATATTTAATATATATTATATACTATATATACTATATAGTATATAATATATATATATTGTATAAATTTTGGGAAAAAGTTCACTGTTATTCGTGTATATATATATATATATATATATATATATATATATATATATATATATATATATATATATATATATATATATATATATATATAATATATATATATATATAATATATATATATATATATATATATTTATATAATATATATATTAATTAAATATATATAAAATCCACAAAAATAAGGTTTTAACCCTAATATGGTAACACTTCTTTCACGGAACTTAAATAATAGGTAAACTTCTAATATATATTATTATATATCTATATATATTATATATATATATATATATATATATATATATATACAGATACAGGATATACAGACCCTATCCTGCATTATACTATATATATATATATATATATATATATATATATATATATATATATACTTATATATATATTATATATATATATATATATATATAATATATATATATATATAATAATATTTCTATGTATTTTGATAATAAGTATATACTCATAAACTTCGGGAAAAGGTTCACTATTATTTGTTTTTTGGTTTCTTGGTATGAGAGTTTTTGGAATGATGAGATCATTTAAGCACGATTTAATGAAGCGTAACTGTACTTTCTTGATGTTTGCACTGATCATTTGCTTACTGTATATTATAAACTTTTTCGTGTGTGATAGTTTAAATTTTGAAGGTTGGTACCGGGCGAATGCATATTTATCTGTAAATGCAGCTTTAAACGCTATCTATTATATTTATTTATTATTTTGCCCTTTAATGTACTTCACAATCACACACAATTTATTTAAAACTATTTTTATTAATTACACATATTAAGATCATTAAAACAATATGAGGATAAATTGACAATCCTAACAGTTAAGGAACACAATATTTCGTTCCTCTCTGGAACCTTTTTCAAGTGTCTCTGTCGGAAGTTCAATTTACTTTTTTTTTTCCTGAGTTATTTTTTGTCCAATTTTTTTAGTTGGTTAATTTTTTGTCTATTTTTCTGTAATATTTGGTTGATGCCATTATGGAATTCTGGATATAATCGATTTTTGTTTCTCCTTGTTGCTTGTTGAAGTTTTTGCTGTTTTTAATGCAATATGATTCTACCATACGTCTTTTTTGTTGATCATTGATGTAAAGTAGTGCGCTTATTCGGTCTATATTAATGATGTGGTTGAATGTTTGATCTATGGCTTTGAGGCAGAGTTTACACTATACCGTTCTCAAATCATGCTATGTTGTCAGTCTCCTCTTAAATCACTGAGTTTCCCCCACTAGGATCTAGGTTGCAATTATTGAGGGACTGTGTAGCAATTACTTTGTGTGCTTTTTTTTGGGAGTTTCTGTTCCGAAGGAAAATCTCTTTTAATCGGATAGAGTGTAATTGATATGACAATATTTGGGATCAATAATTTGTATGTTTTTGGGGGGAATATGGGGAAGTGGGAGAAAGGATTTTTTGTGAAAGTCAGTATCATTCTATGGTATAAAATTTGTATTTTTCTTTTTTGAGGGCTTTGGTTATTATATGATGTGATGTGGTATAAGAGAGTATTTTTTAAAATTTAAGAAAACAGAAATTATAATTTCAATTTTGTAAGAAAGACGGAGAACAAATACGAGTGCCACGTTAAGAAGAGGAGAGGTGTTTCCAATTTGTTTGCTGCTATGTGAAGATCCAATAGTGGTAATTGATTTGATTGGGTTTTCGTATATTGGCTGTATTGATAGGTTGTGTGGCATGATTGTCCATGACAATTAAGGGTCTAGAAAAGGAAGAGGTTGTTAGAGAAGTTTCTAGATGAACTCTAATGTTAGGTAAACAGAGTGTTATGTTTGTTTAGAAGTCATTTGGAATTATTATTATGGGGATAGCTGCAAAAATGTCATCTAAATACCGGTACCATATGGCACCGGAAAGAGCAGGAAGAAGGAAAATATTGTAGTGTTCAAATAATTCCATAAAGATATTGGCTAATGTGGGGGAGAGTGGGGAACCCATGGTAGAATCATAATTGCATTAAAAACAGCAAAGCAACTTCTTAAAATTAACAACAACAAGGAAAAACAAAAATCGATCATATCCAGACTCATTAATGCATCAAAACCAAATATTACCGAAAAATAACAAAAAAATTTAACCAACTAAAAAATTGGATAAAAAGTCAATTCACAGAAAAAAAGTAAATTGAACTTCCGACAGAGACACTTGAAAAAGGTTCCAGAAAGGAACGAAATATTGTCTTCCTTAACTGTTAGGATTGTCAATTTATTCTCATATTGTTTTAATGATCTTAATATGTGTAATTAATAAAATAGTTTTAAAATAAATTGTGTGTGATTGTGAAGTACATTAAAGCTATATATATATATATATCATATAAATATATATTACACTTATATATATATATATAGTATATATATTATATATTATATTATATATTATTATATATATATATATCTATATACTAATATATAATAAATACCATGTTTATGTCCAAAAGTAAGTGTACTTTGATGTCGTATTTAGATTCATGTATGGACTTACCTGAATACAATTTCTCCTTCGAAGTATGACCTTTGAGGTTACACAGCAGTTCCAACGTTTCTTCCACTGCTCATAGCAGTACCGGAAGTCATTTTCTTGAAGTGTGTTGTTCACGTGTTACATATTTTTATTTTTCCATCGGTCCCAAAATGATGACCCTTCAATTTCATTTTCAACTTATGGAAGAGGTGAGAAATCGAACGGAGCTAATCGGCGTATGGAAGAATGTGGAGTAACTTGTATGTTTTTCTTAGCCAGAAAATCTATAATTGAGGGAGCGCAGTGTGAATGACTCGCTATCGTGGTACACGCCACTCCAACTCGATCTTGCAATGTCTGTTCTGATCTCACTGAACTCGATTTCGAAGTTATTCCAAGACATCTTGTAAAAGACCTGATTAACTGTCTGTCCTGAGCGATACAAATTCTTAGTGATGCAAAATACCAAGCACGTCGAAAAA
>JABUQX010018568.1:17500-20000 GCA_015478945.1 Trachelipus rathkii
AAGTCTTACATCATTTCTTTTGAAAACAATGGAAAAGGTGCTAGACTACCACATAAGGGTGGAAAATTCTATAGAAAAGAAAATCCAATGGAAATTATATTATATATATATTATATCATATATATATATATATAATATATATATATATATATAATATATATATATAATATATATAAATAAAATATATAAGATAAAATAAAAATAAATATAATATATTATATATACAGATAATATATATACTCCCTCTGTCCCAAAAAGTAAGTTATACTGAACATCGATGTGTCACGACTGAGTAATGTAAGCTCTGCCGTGACGTATACGACATGTGGTGGCTAGTTATCTAGGCTACATTCTCATACCAGTTTTAACCAGGATGTTATAGTCAGTCATTGCACTTAAAAATCTGTTCATGTATGGGGTGTGTTCTCGTTAGGTTTTTTCACTACTCTTTTTAGTGTATGCACCTTTTTTTAAGACTACGTTTTGGAAGCCGATCAAAATTGAACAGAGTACGCTATCAATTCTGTTGTGAAACGTAACAAGTCTGCCACACGAGACATTTGTTCTCTTAAACGAAGTATTATGGGATGCTACTCTTCAGAGAACCTATAGTTTTTAAGTAGCACCCAAAGCTTTCAAAGAGTCCAAGAAAATGTTAAGGCGACCCTCGTCGTGAAAGACCAATCTCGTCAACAAAAGATGAAATGTGGAATTGTTTAGAGCTGTGATCGGATAGAGACGCTGGTTCAGTGTTAGAGTGATTTCTTTAAAAACTGGTTGATAAAAATGCAGTTCACTAGGAATTTAACGAACCAATTGCACATAGCAAAAATTTGTGCAAAACTGGTGCCGAAAGACTTGTCTGTTGAGCAGGAAAGCGAACAGGGTCAAAATTTGTCTCAAGACCTTTACTTTAAAGACTCGAATGGAGAGCACAATTTTCTTGGATAAAGTCTAATAACAGGCGATGTATCATGGGAGTTTTGAGTTCATCTGAAACCAAACATCTAATTGCAGGCACATGGCCACAGGAAAAAATTCTCCTCTTCTGAAAGAAAAGCATCGTATGAGCAAGTCCAAGGTGAAACACCTGCATTATTGTTTTTTTCGACCGCCTCTGGTATATTTTGCACAGGAAGTTTAGTACTTCACGGACAGACAGTTAATCACGTCTTTTAACAACAGATGTCTGAATTGAGCTTCGAAACAGTTCATGAATCCAGAACAGACAATTGACAGACCGAGTTGGTGCTGTACACGGATAACGGCCATTCACACTGCGCTTCGAAATTATAGGATTCTGGCTAAAAAAATATACAAGTACTTCCACATCTTCCATACAGCCCAGATCTAGCTCCGTTCGATTTCTTACCTCTTCCATAAGTTGAAAATGAAGTTGAAGGGTCATTATTTTGGGACGATGGAAAACAAAAAATACTGAACACGTGAAACCAAAACACACTTCAGGAAAGAATCTATCAGTACTGCTTATTGCAGCAGTGAAGAAAACTTGGAACTGCTGTGTAACGCTCAATTAAGGTACATACTTCGGAAGGAGATAATGTATTTCAGGTAAGTCAATACTTAATTAAATACGACATCAGTAAACTTACTTTTGGACATAACATGTATATTATATATATTATATATATATATATATATATACTATATAGTATATATATATATATATACTATATATATATATATATTATATATATGAGTATAAATAATAAATATAAATAATATATATATAATATATACATGTTTAATGTGCCAAAAATAAGTGTACTGATGTCGTATTTATTTATGTATTGGACTTACCTGAAATACAGATTATCCTTCAAGTCATGACCCTTAATTAGACGGTACACAGCAGTTCCAACGCTTTCTTTCCCACTGCTCAAGCAGTACTGAAAATATTTATCTGTGATATACTATATATATATATAACTTAATAAATATATATAGTATATATATATATATATTTATATATATCCTCTAGTGGGCAAAGTACAGAGGATTCTACCACCAAATTCCACTAAACCTACTGAGGGAAGTTGCCAAGTCAAAGCGAATTTAAAAGTCAAAATCCCCAGATACATTAATGACGTTTGAAAAAGCTCAAGTAAAAGTTAGTTGGGAAAATGAAAAAAATGTGTTTTAAAATTTACAGGTGGAGAACATGTAAGATTGAGCATAGCTTTTATGTTTGAGGTTAAAACATTGGATAGAGAAAGGTACGTCGTACAATCCTTTCTCAATAAAGAAGGATTGTGATAGGAGAGTTCAAAAGACACTGTTCATTGTGATAGCAATAGAATAAAGAGAATGATTCAACAGTTCGACAGGTAAAGAGAGTGACTCAACAGTTCGACAAGTGAAGAGAGTGACTTAACAGTTCCACAGGTAAAGAGGGTGACTCAACAATTCGACAGGTGAAGAGAGTGACTCAACAGTTCGACAGGTGAAGAGAGTGACTCAACAGTTCGACAGGTAAAGA
>JABUQX010018568.1:32500-50000 GCA_015478945.1 Trachelipus rathkii
CCATTTATTTAAATATGCTCCCTCTTTTACATCAAGAGTTGTTTCCTGTCTTCAACTTTTCGATTCAACTCAACTTAGTGAACTTCAACTCTTTAAAAACTCTACTTTTGCAAATCTCTTTCTAAAAATTTTAAATTTCATCTTTGTTACCGACTTTACGATCTCACCTAATGCCAACATAAACATTTTCGGCTTTAACATAAGCAATAAATTATCCTGAAAACCTCGTATACTACAATGATTGCTAAGGCGGCGTCAGAGAAACTGAGAGAATTGTTCAAGTTGCAAAAATTAGTTTCACCAGCAATGTTATGCTCCAAATGCATAAAAGATTTATATGCCCTTGTGCAAAGTATTGCTCACACGTCTGGGAGGAGATTTCAGCTCAGCCCATCCTTTGTATAGTTGAGTTAAAGCAAAGAGACTAATAAACTGCCCCATACTCCTAACTCACACGATTCATTTTCTTTAAGACATGAAGTTGGGTGCGCTCTATATCTTTTCTATAGGGTTTAAAGTGGTGGATGCTTGATGGAGGCAACCACTAGCGTACAACCACGCTTCATGCAATTTCTTAGAACATGTGGTGACGTCTTTTTCCTTTAGTTCGGTGTGGTAATTTGGAACTCTAAGCTTGCTCATTGTGGTAAACCTTGGTTTTCAGCTATCATCTGTTCAGTGGAATTCTTTGCAACTTGTTTTTCTTTCAATATTTAATCTTTGTAAACTTCAAAGTTAGCGTTTACAACCTCACCTGAGAGTTTTGTATTGGGTTGCGTTTAGGTGGCCATTTTGTCATGTACTTCTCTTTGAGGTCCACCTTGAATTGCTATTTCTCTCTAATGAAACTCCACCCATTCACGTACGATTGTCAGATATTTACCAAAAAGAAAATTAATTTAATTTTAAATTTTTTTAAAAAAGTTTTTTACTTTAATTTTAACTTTAATTTGTTTTAATTTTTATTATAAATTATACATATAAAACTATAAATAAAAAAATAATTCTTCTGATTTTTCAAAAAAATAATGGCCGCAGTGTACGGTATTTAAATTTTAAATTACATTCATTTTTTTTACTTTTTATCATGTTTAAAATATTGTATTATTCATATATTTTTTATTTATTATTTTTTTTTATTTTAAGCTTACTTTTAATATTTATTTTTTTTGTCAAATTATTTACTTATTTTTTTAACTAAATAAAATACGTTAAAATGTTTTCGACATTTGCAACATTTTTTTTCATTCATTCATTATATTAACTTTCAAATTCATAGGCGTAACTAATGATGACATATCCCCCCCCCTAGAAGTTTGCTTACTCATTAAAAAATCGTAATACTCAGAAAAAAAGGGACCATGGCCCCCCCTCCCTTCAGAAAAATTCCCTAATAACCCCCCCCCCAATCCTTCCATTTTTAGATTTTGAAATTCGAATTTTGAATATCTTTTCACTCTTGTTTTGAACTTTGACATTTTCATCTAAATCCAATTTGTATTTCATTCAAAAAAATTTCTTTTTCTCCAATTTATTTATAGTAATTTAAGACTAACATTTCAGTTAAGCGCCTTAAGGGATATTATATATATACATAATATATATATATATTATATTAAATATTATATATATTATATTATATTATTAATATATATATATTAATCTTATATATCATACTGTACTAATATTTAAAAGCTTTCATAATAAAAAAAATATGATTCCATTATATATATATATATATATAATATATATAATATATATATATATTATATAATATATATATATATTATATAAATATATATATATATATTATATATACTAATTAATATTATATATAATTATATTAATATATATTATTATATATATATGTATAATTATATATATATATATATATATATATATATATTATAAATAATATTAATTAAGATATATATACTATACGTATATATATATATATTTATTACCCTAATATATATTACTAATATTATATATATATTTATATTAAATAATATGTATATCGATTAAATGATAATATTATATAATATCTATTAATATAATTGATTATATATATATTAATATTCTATATAATATAATAATATTATTAATATATATATATTATATATATATATAATATATTTATATAAATTATAACTGTAATTATATAGGTCGGTATATAATAAATAATATTATATAAATATATTTATATATATCATATAATATATATATTATACTATATTATTTTATATATATATTATATCATATATATATTAATATAAGTATAATATATATTATATAATATAATTATATATATATTAATATATTATTAATATATATATTATAATATATATTATATATATATAATTTATATATAATCTTTTATCATCTTATTTTTTTTTAATATACTATATACGAGTATATTATAGCGGTTAATATATATATATATATATATAATAATATAATAATTATATAATATATATATATATATATATTATATTATATATATCTATATATTTTATATTTTTCTCTCCTTATATCTTGTTTTCTTTTTATTATATATAATAATATAATAGTATATATAATTATTTATATTATATATATTTGTATTCTAGTATATATATTATATATATTCTAATTAAGTTGTTAAGTGATGTTTAGTTACACGTACTTGGTGACGTTTATAGAACGTATTATCAACGATCGATTATTTATGTATAACTACTTGTGCATAGATTTCGACTAATTATGAGTGTATACTAGTTATATAGGTACCTTGATATATTATATGATATATTATAGGCATTTATATTGATTTAATATATATTTATAATATAATAAATATCAATATGTTTTATTGAAAATATATCTAATTATATATATATATATTTATTATATTATATTTATTTAATATATATTACTATATATTATTATAATTATATATATATATATTTATAAGTATATAATATATATAATATATGTAAACGGTATATATATTATATATTATAATTAGTATATATATATATATATATAATATATATATATATATATATATATATATATGTAGCATTAGTGCAAAAATCTTTTTGTGTAATATTTGAAAGTGTGCTTACTGTACAGTGTGTTCGCTCATGTAAGAAGGCTGACTTTCTTATCTTCATGTACACGCTTATAAAAGTTCGTTAAAGCCCTGCATGTTGTTAAGCTTTGTGAGTAACCAAAAGGCATTTGGAGGTTAGCCAATAAAAAAGAGTAATTTTGAATTTACCAAAGGCAAGTGTCCTTTGTCAAGAGGACCAACCTTCAAATGGTATGTTAGACACCATCGTCTCGTAAAGTTGAGGTAAAGTCAGAGAGGCTATTTTAATAGAATATTTTATCACCTAATTATCAGGAATAACTTGTAATTCTATTTTATTAAGTCATATACTCTCATTAACCTGTTGAAAATATCAGTATTGATTTTATATGCATCATTGACACAACATTTCAATTACAAAACTAATAAATATTTCATTTGAATAATAATATAGTTTTTTTTAATCCATCATAATTTCATCTTCGTATCTGCATGCTAACCTGTGCATCATATATATATATATATATAATACTTAATATAATATAATATATATAGATATATATATATATAATACTATATTATACATTAATTATTAATTTATATATATATATAGTATATAATATGTTCTATATATTATTAGTTATATTAGTACTATATTTATATGATATAAATTATATATTATATGATATACTAATATATAATATTTAATTATTATTATTAAATAATAATATTAATTATATTATATAATATAATTAATATATATATATATATATTTATATAAAATATACTATATTTATTATATTATGATAAATAATATTAAATTAATTATATTTATATAATATATAATAATGATATATATATAAATTTATTAATATAATATATATAATATATATTAATATAATTATAAATATATATATATATATATTTAACTACTATTAATAACATATATTGTAATTATTAACTGTTGTAAATTTAATTGCAATTAATATCTATATAATATTATAATATAATATAATAATAATATATATATAATAATATATTAATAAATTCATATATATATTAATAAATAATATATTAATAAATATATAATAATATATATATAATAAAATTATATTATAAGTATTATAGATAATTTCGATATTAAGAAATTTTCTCCTAAGATTTAATTATTTCTTAGCTATCTATATATATGTAAAATATATTAATATTTTTACGTCTATCTATATATATATTAATATATTAATTATTATAATTATATAATTAATATATAATGTATATATTAATATATATATAATATTATATATATTTATATATATATTAATAATATATTATATTAAATATATATCTTAAATCTATTCCAATTAACTTAAATTATAAAAAGTAATTATTTGTACTCCTCTAAAAAGCAATTGTGGATCACCATCTATTTCTTCTACTTCTTAAGAAAGCAGTTGTATTTCCAGTATTTAATAAAAGTATTTAATATATAATATATAGACTAGACCAGATTTTCACTAGCTTTTTTGAAATACTTACTTCTATATCTTCTTCACATATGAGTATACATGTTATATATAAATATATATATATATATCTATTACTCTAAACTTACCTATATAACTGTGAAGGTCTACTACTATATTTTAAGTAGTGAGATTTTCACATAATATATATCAGCTACACTATGATAATGGTTGGGGTCCTCACTACTTAGATTTTTAGATAGTGTAGGGGTAGTGATGAGCCCTAGATATACTAATTTTGATATTATACTCATATAAAATTCTTCTGTAGAGTCATTAAATTTATATAAGAATCCCCACGTTCGTGAGTATCAGGATCGTGGTGTCCTATAATAATAACAATATTCACTTGAACTATACTATAACACTTGACCTCACGCGTGATTTCACTACACCTATAGTCCTTCTCATCTATTAAATGAACAGAGAACGAGACTAGTCGCTCAGAGAGAGTATAGGGAGATGAAGGATGACGTAGAGACAATGAAAAACGCTATCATTTTTTTTACTTATCGTTGAAATATATATTTTTTATTTATAAAACAATTTCTTCTCTAGATAACTATGTTTACGCTAACATCATCTTGCTCAAACTGTACGTCTTACATGTCAGCGTATTTTCATCTAGGCAAACGATACTTGTCACTCGCCTCCACTACGCAGCAACGATCTGAGATTGTCGGCCCAGGTCTGTATGCAAATGTATTAGATATTCTACGCTAACATATAATTGGAATGACTGCTTGTGAGAATATCTTGTGATGGTGATCCGCTCTTATGTTAGGTTCTTTATACATGCTCAGAAGTAAGTTATGTTAGCGGTCAGTTCTTTGGTAATGATTTCATCACTGAGATTGGAGAGTCGTGTTAAAAAGCGAGTTATATCTTAGATGATATTCTTCTCGTAGCATGGATATGAGATCTTTTGACGCTCTCTACTCCTTCATAATCTCTATGGTTTTTTAACTGCATGTACGTGCATAGCCTATTGTGATAAATCGCTTTATGGCCATTCAGGCTAGACACAGTGCTGGTAGTCTGTGTGAGAGATAAGTCTCGTAATATTGATCTGCATCTGCTAAGATTATGCGCTATCATCACTTATTCTATTCAGACTACTTCTTTTAATGTTTAATCTTTATGTCATCACGTAAGAAATTAACTGGTATTTACAGCGTGAGTTGATCCCATCCTCTTTTCGTGTACGCAGAGTCTAGATGCGGTCTTAGTGCTTTCCATAGAGTATCCATCAAAGAGCAAAGCATGATAGAGAGAGTGCCTATAACTCACCAATGCCGTCGCTAATGTGAGTGTGATCTACGTGGAGTGTAAGCGATAACACTTAGACAGCTCAGAAAAATCTTTATATTTAATTGACACATGCTGTATTAACATGTGGTCCTCATATATAACATATAATCCTAAGCACACCTCTTTGAATATATATAGTTATAGCTCTTATACCCTCCTCATAGCTATATTTTCGTTCTGATGGGTTCTGTTGCTATTTCTCCAACTGAAAAGGCCCATCTCTTCGGCCCCCTATTTTCCTCTAACTTAACGTGGAGTGACCTTTCTTGAAATAGTTATCTCCTCTCCTCCATCCTTACAACACAGCTAATGTGTGTCTTATTGTACGCTTGCAGTGTGATTACATTTGATGCGGATGGTGATGTTCCATTCCACTGAAGTCATTACATTGATATCAAAGTATATGAACGAGGTTGGTGACCAACAAAGCCTGTCGGGAAGATTCGTTGGCCGTCCAGGATAGGCAACTGTTGCACATTTCCTCGCCTTTGCTAAGAGGTTATGTGATGCTTTCTTCAGTCTCCTGTGATGCTATGGCACTCCGTGACATCACTTCTTTAAATGAATCTCGTTCAACATTTTTACATTCTGTATACAATTCTCATAATACTCTTTGGCTATAATGTGTTATCAATGTCTAATACATTTCCTCAGTGAGTTGGATAGATAACTATCTGTCTCAAATCGATTCCGAAAAAAATAGGAAGCCACTCTGATTCTTACTTAACTACTCGCCTATATGCTTCACTTGTCTTTATATATCTATCTAAAGTAAATCTTTTGAAAATTATAATCATTTTACAACTCTCATTTCTTAGTCATCTGGAATCTCATTCACTTTCTATATATCGTACTCAGCCAGTACTGATAGTAGCATTTCGGGGTACTATACGATTTCGAGGTTTAGCTGGCGATATATATCTATATATTTAGGGTAATTACATATACTGATTTTGGTTTTTACTCTAGTGGCTACTCTAATAGGTAAACTTATAGGGAATTGCGTGGTATGGTAGACTATGTAATAATAATATATCTATAAATATAGACATTATTATGATCGTGGGTAATGGGCTTCGTATATACCTTCAGTCACTGCTCTCATCAAGCTCCTTTATCATTTGGGTTATAATATATATATTTACTCCACTCTACTTTATTTTATATACTACTCTTTATTGCTTACCTTAGTTTAATGATATTACTTCTACAATGTATCAGTGTGACTCATTTCGTGGCCTGTTGTTAGGACGTGAGTGGCGTAACTTTCTTTACTATTTTTATTTGATTAATAATTGTGTGTGTTATCTATCTATATTTACTAGGGGTTCTGTCTTACTATCTAACTTATATATTTACTCTCTCTCTACTACTCTTCATTAATGATAGTTTTCTCGATCAGGCGGTGTAGCACATCATAAATCTATTCACATCTTCGTGATAATGTTCTCCGATGACGCGCCACTTTTATTACCACTATACTTCTTTCGCAAAACTATATGCTCCTCTTAATCCTCATTCTCATGCATCAACTTTTACTTTATTTAGGACAATTAGACTCATAATTAAAACTCTGATCAAGAGTCTATTTCACGCTATGTATACGTCGATCATTTTAAATTAAACTTATAAGAGTCTCTGATTCTCAATCGAAATCTTCCGGATCGGTGAAGTTTCAGAGTCATGCAACTGTGTGTGATGCAGTTTATCTCTTTCAAGAGGTAAGACAATTGCACGATTCTTTAATTACTACACATATCTCACCATATTACTTCATTAAAAACTCTTAATATTATGACAGCATAAATTTACCTATGTTATCTCATATATTATTTTTTGAAAATACGATATCGCATCACAGATATCCTACTAGTGAACATGATGTCAATTTCTTTCCACTACTCGTACATTTCTGCATTAACAAGAATAATCACCAAGATGAATCCTACTCGTCTTGGAATTCTTCGATGTACATCAATCGATGGCGATGACTGAGAGTGTTTTACATACAGGCGAGACAGCGGTACTTCCTAGTGTCATACTCTTGGATATATCTAGTGATCCTTTACTGACTGCGAGACTCTGTTTAATTAAGCTGTAGATATTCTCCTACTTATAACTCCTGCGATGTGACTTCCGTTTGTATATAAAACCAAGTGGCTCTTATCTATTGCTTCGATTCCTCTCTGTATGGAGTACTACGTGCTTAATCAACTCTACTATAGTGAGGGTTGGCTGGGCTATACCTTCTGGTCATATTTACTCAACTGAGAGCGCTTCTGAGGGTAGGTTATCCCGGATAGTCAGGCGATCCAAGTGATTCGGATCGCACTTGTAAGAATTGCCTCTTTATATAATGGACATTGCACTTAGATTCTCTCACAACTTTCGCATCTCCTTCTCTCTAAAATATTTAAATCGTATTCTTGGCGGCGCGACGTTATGCGATTATGCTGATAAAGGCTTTCAGTTGTCTCAGGTAGGGATGACATCCGTAAGCATATAAATTACTATTCTTAGCGTATTCTTCAGATCTATCCCTGTCCGCTGTGGAGTGTGATCGACGATGAGACAGTGTTACGCTTTATTAGATCGTAAAAACAGCGTTCGTGACACATGAGGATTGGCGATCAATTGTATACATTTCATAGTCCGCCCGTAAGGTGTGACCGTTTACATGTAGAAGCTGATGCCTTCTAAGTCCAAAAAGGGGTGCATTACAGTATGTTCTCGAGGACTGATATATCTTTATTGTGTAAATATCGCGTCACCCCCTAGAACACGTAACGTTTCTATCCGGTGCGTTCTCACACGCAATAGCCCGTCGCCACAAAGGGATGCTGTGTCGTGCGTTGTAGTGTATTTCTTTTGCTTGGATATTGGGTGCAGCATTACCATTTCAACGGCTAGTAATACATGTGTGGCGGTGCGATATTCGTTCCTATCTCTTTCGATAACTTGCCATCGTGTAAAGTTAAACATATTGTTTTGTGTCTGTTTGGCAACATATATACTCTCCGTTCGGTGACTCAGGTATGACTTTTGCTTGCATTTGCTCCATTGTGCATACGAGAAGCGTCTTTTTTCGATTATATCCTCAATACATAGTTTTCTAGTGCGCTCACGTCTTGTTTCGCTACTAATTTCTCAATCAGTTAAAGTAGTTATACGAGCTTCTAGCACTTTGTAATAAATAGGGTTGAAGCTGTACATGAGCCAGTGGCGTATGCAAGATACGGTCTCTACTTTTTTATCTCTAAGATGAATTTAGAAGGAGATTCTGCACGCGGTGTAGAATGGTGGTCGCAGAAATTCTAAGTATCTAACATTCTGGTAGAAACAATAATGTATTTTCTTGAGTAAGAATGATAGACACCTAGATTTTAAACGTACCGTAAAATTATCATTAATGTGGTTCCTTGGTTGTATTTACTCAAGCTTTATCTCTAATACTGTGACATATAGCTACTTCTGTCTTTGGTGAAACTATAATAACTGTGGCAAGATCATGAGAGTATAAGACTGTTTAGCATTCAGATCCGATATATTATATAAATTGTTTCATATTATATAACTTCTATATAGATATATTCTGCAGCTGATTACGCACTCTAATGAATAGTTTCATTGATCATAATTCACTTTCAATCTGTCATTAATAACTGGTATAAATAATACAGGTAGAATTGGCTTTCTGTGTATACTATTGATGATTTACGTTCATAGATGTGTGAACGGTCTAGGTACCATCTAGGGTTTATTATCAGTTTCGTTTTACAGTATAATGTATAAATACATCGTGTTGGATGGAAATTACTCTAAATACTTAGATCCGTAAAAGTACCTGGTAAAATATATAATATATATATTTTGAACTCTTAAGAGGTATACATCGGTGTTGGTTAAATTGTAATGTATGGGTAGTTTGATTAGGCTGATGAAATTGGTTCAAAGTTACACTAATCTGGGTGGGGTTCATGAGAAGTAATTTACAGTTTAACTCTTATCAACAGTCTCTGGAACTAGTAAGTGAATGGATAGGATGTCATACTTCGATACTGTAGGTGTGCTGACGCGTATTAAATAATGTACAGGGTAGATGGATTTATAGTTTTAATCTTATATTTCATCGTTATCACATGGTTATGTAATAGATACGATGTATAGATTTATTATTAGTAATAGGCTTAGAATTAGGATTAGTAATAGGAGAGAAAATTCATGATTGCTCATATTTATTATTTACTTTTTTGAGGATCTTATTTATGATCTTAACTCTTTATCTATAACGGTGTCATATATTTCATAACGTATTATTATTACGTAGTTGAACTACTACGATATATTAACATATTACATTTTGCGTCTAATTTCTTCGACGTTTACAATCTAATCATCAGAATCTTATTACTCATTCTGAATACATCAATGTTAATATCGCTAGCTTTTTTTAGTGGGTATCGCGAGGATTACTAGCTACTTGTGATCTAATATATATCCTGATTAAAAGTAATGCATACTAATATAATCCTGTTCGTTTAAGCTTTTTTACTCATATATATTCACCTCTGCTTATTATTAAATACTATATGAGCATTCTATCTCTGCCCTTCTCCATAATATTAAGAGAAATAAATTCCACTCCATCTTACTCAGATCCATTATCTCCCTATCTTTATGTAATTTTTGTTTCCTAAACGAAATATCACTATTATATTCGATTATATCACATTATTAAACGGAGCTTTATATCAAACATATCTTTACACTCTGTGGAAGTTAAGTTACATGATGAATAATATATATATATATAACTATAACATACAGTAGATTTTAAATTACTAATAAATCCCAATTGTAACCTAATTGATGATAAGAATATTTCTCATAACAGCATATAATGAGAGTGAAGAATTTTTCTATATAACTTATATACTCTGTAATACATATAATATATAATATAGTCCCATCATGTTATCATATATATAGTTAAAGTGTCCTGTTTTCTTTATCTTAATATGAACTTTAGCACAAATAAGTGTTCTTACCTGATCTGTGAATAGCGTAACTTAGGTCTACCTTCAAATCCTTTATATGCATTCGCACAGAAAGCTTCATTAATATATACTGTGATATACAACTTGAGAGGTAAAGTAATTAGATACATTAGAAATAGAATCATATAAACCTTATCCCTTTTTTAGGAAACATGAATCACCATTACTTTTAATAAGGGGGCTCTAGTATCTTCACTACATTACTTGATGCGTTACACTATATATCTTGTAATAAAACGTAAGCCAATTACATTGATCTTAGTACATTCTGATAAGGAATTGCATAATATTAAATCAATTATCTGATGAAAGATATGTTCTGTAGTCACTTAAGACTAGTTGTTATTAGAGCTATGGGCAAGGTATTCCTTTATATATTATTTAACCAACTATTAGACTTCTAATTTATTAATAGAAAACTAAGTAGAATTGATATCTTACATATACGCTTTTATTGAGTGTTTCATATATAATATAACTATATGTACCGAAATCACAATTACTTGAACGTAAAGGATAAATACTATTTCGCCAGGGTCTCTTTCAAATTTACTATCATTATCCAGTTTTATTTGAATCTTCTAAATATGTAATTAATACTCTGTCTTACTCCGGGGTGGTTATTATAATAATTATAGTTATATTTACAATATCCTTTGAAAATATTGCAATATACTTTAACATTATATATAATAGCAAGCTGGGTGTTTAATATATACTGTGGATCTCATTATGGAATTGATATCGGTTAATAATTCACTACTCTAGTTTTTAACAACAAATTTTTCATAGAAAATTAACTTCCTAAAATTATACCAATTTTAATTGTCACATCAGTTTTAAATCGAGGTTAGTTGTTTTTTATTTTTTATATAAACAGATTATAACTCACTATATACTAGATCAACTCTATAAAACTCCATTATATTAATATATATATGGATAATATTATATATATTTATTATATATTTATATATGATACTATTATATATTATATATATATTATTTATTAATTATATTATATATATATATATATATATATATGATATATACTTATATATATTATGTATATATATATATATAATTATATATATATATTATATATATATATATTATATATCTATAATATATATATAATATATATATATATATATTATATAGATAATATATATATATATATATTATATATTTAATATATTATATATATAGTATATATATTATATATGATGAATATATATATATATAGTATATATATATTATATATATATAATTATATATTATATATATATTATATATATTATTTATATATATATAATAATATATTGTATATATATCATATTATATATAATATATGTATATATATATATATTATAATATATACTATATATATATATTATATATATATATTATAATATATTATATTATATATATATATATATATATATATATATTATATTATATATACCAAAATTCCATAAGAGCCATATGGAATTTCCATAGCCAGGTTCAATTTAAATAAAGCCTTACCTACCAAATATGACATCTTGAACGGTGCAGATTAAGGTATTCGAGGAAATATATAAAGGAACTGTGTTCCAGATTTTACCACTTGAGTATATATAGGATTGAGATAATGGTTAAGTCTGAGGTTAGAGATTTGAACAGAGAAAGGAAGAGATTGTCTAGATTCTAGAAAGTTGCATCGATGAGCTCCTACTCGCGTGGAGGAGGTAATGCGCAAGGTAGGACTCTGAAGAGCCAGGTCCTTTGTATAGCGACAGTGTAAAGAAATTGATTAAGTAATTCAACTGGCAGAAAAAGACTGGAGAGAGTTAGTGAGAACAGGAGAGTTGAATAGAAAAGACCTCGGCTCTTCTTTTTTAAGGAGAGCTGTTTGAGTGAAACTACTCCAGATGTTTGAGGCATACTTCATACAGAAGCGAACGAAACCCATATACACGGCCCTTTAAACTTCATTCCCCCTAGCAAAAAAAAAAATTCACTTCTAGCATATGTAATAATTATATATATATTATTATATTATTATATATATATTATATATATATATATATAATTTATATATCATATCTAATATTATATATATTATATATAATATATATATAGTATATAGTATATAATATTATATATATTATCTATATAATATATATATATATATACTTATATAATATATATATATATTTATTATATTTATATATATATATAATATATATATATTTATATATAAGTAATATATATTATTTATATAATTTATATTATATATATATAATAAAATATTATATATAGTATATATATATTATATCTATTATTATATATATTTATATATAATATTATAATATATTAGTATTATATATATGATATATATATATACTATATATATATATATAATATATTATATACTATACTATAATAGTTATTTATTTTTAAATTTCTCATTTGTGCTGTCGTGTCTGCCGCGTTCTAGCCACCTAGGGGCGCCCTCATATTCTGCCGCCCTATTCATTTGCCTAGTTTTGCCTAGCGGTTACAGAGGGTCCGTGGCCATATAAATAGTAAGCAAATGGGGTGACGTGAAGAAAATTCCCGAATGCGCCTTAGACATCACCCAATTATTAAAAACTTGTTTAGCAGAGAGAAGAGTATGTGATCATTTTTCAATTAAGATGTTGCAATGAAAAAGAAGCCTGAGAAACATTAGGGAAAATAAGAAAGTTTGAGTTTGTATGTTTTCGAATAAAATATTATGTCTGGAAGAAATAATGTTAATAGTTAGAGAGAAAAGGAATTGAATTTTGATGCTATGAAAAAAGTCTTGTTCTCAATGCCCCAAAGAAGTTCGAGAAAGATCAGAGGTTAGTTTTCCTCTGGGTCTCCCTAATGCGAGCTATTGGCCTAATAGGTAGAAAATCTTTAATAAAAATGAGCAATATAACGGTGCAGTCTTCGGCATAGGAGTGAATAGGCAAAGAAGTAATAGGGGAAGGTCATAATGAAAAGTAGAACAAAATGAGTTGGGTATGAAGATCCTGAGAACTGCATTATTTTATAGATTAAATGTGAACGGTGGCCTCTATAACTAATGTTTATAGATCAGCCAGAGATGCCGAATCAGAGAGATGGTTACAGAGAGCAGAAGGCATAGATATCGAAGGAGGAAGTTAAGAAATCCAAGCTTGATGTCATACTCTATAAAGACTTTCTCAATATGACAACAGGCTATAGAAAAATTCCCGAAATGCCGAAAGTTAGGGGACCAGAAATTAGAGCGAAAGGAAGAAGGTCTTCATTGAAAGTTTCATTGCGAAGTCTACTGGTGATGACAAGATAAGATTTTTTAAATTTAAATATTTCGCAAAATCATGTTGAGGTATGATTCGAAAAACAGAATACAAGAGATAGGTTTAGAACGATAGTTAGAGGGTTGAGAGGGGATCTCCTTTTATCAGCAGAGGTTGAAGTGAACAGCAAGTCTCATAGAGGGAAAAATGGTCCGAGTGAATAGACAAGTCGAAATGGTTTATACATTTTAAGACTGCTAAAAGTCGCTTCAAGTTTTAAGATCACAGGAAGAATTCTCATAGATGCACTCCTTCTTGGTGTTTAGCTCAAAGAGAGAGAGAATGAGAGAGAGAAGAGAGAGGGGAGAGAGAGAGAGAGAGAGAGAGAGAGAGAGAGAGAGAGAAGAGAGAGGAGAGAGAGAGGAGACGAGAGAGAGGAGAGAGAGAGACGGAAATAACATATGCTTTAGAAGAAATATACTATGTAGGCGCTAATTGACGTAGTTGGTAGGTGGGTGGAGAAGAAATAACAGCCGTGTCTTGGTCAAATGTGGTATAGAAGGAAGAGTTTGTGGGCAAAGATTTCGCGTTTTGGCGGACAGGTAAAACGGCAAATGTGCCGTTGAAGCTAATAAAAAAGGGAAAGAGGAAGAAACAAATGTAGAGTTAACATTTTTTTGCACAATGCCATAAAAGACGAGAGGAAAAGACCAGAAGATTTATTGTAATTTTATGCAGAGAATATTTTTTTTTGGCATGAAATCCTAATA
Source organism: Trachelipus rathkii (assembly GCA_015478945.1). Taxonomy (NCBI): domain Eukaryota; kingdom Metazoa; phylum Arthropoda; class Malacostraca; order Isopoda; family Trachelipodidae; genus Trachelipus; species Trachelipus rathkii. Next base: position 47,531 of record JABUQX010018568.1, read on the forward strand.
AACATAAGTTCCCGTTAGTTTTCCTGGGAGTTTGTAAGGAACTGTTTTTAAAAAATATTTAGTTTGTTTGGAAAGGTAATCTTCGTCCTTGTGACGAATAGCACGAGAACATGCAGAGTTAAAACAGGTTATTGAGGTTTAGTTGAAAGAATAAAATTTACCCCTCCATGCTTCTTGGGAAATGAGCTAAGCGTACTCAGAGAGCCCTCCCGCCCAGCAGTAGTATTCATTGAAAATTAGAGAAGAAATACGTTGCTGCTAACCTGAGCAGTAGAGCATTGAAGGTGTCAAGAAACCTGTCAAAGGTCTTTCCTGCGGAAGACTTGAAGAGATAGAAAGGATAATGTAAGATAGAATAATCGGCAGGACAACATAGGAGGAAGGAGTTTAATGAATAATCAGAAGGAATTTAGAGGTTGGGAAAAGATCTAGATGTTGGGTTCATTCCCAGACCGAATGCAGGTATAACGAGTTTCGGGGAGTTGCACAACAGTTCTCCCATAAAAAAAAAGGTGGTACAATTTCACCAGCTTGTATTCTTTTAGTTAAACAACGTCCTTGATAAATGCTAATGTTTATGCTACCCTTTTGGAGTTTAGAACTTATAATTAATTAATACTATATATATATATATATGTATATATTATATATATAGTATATATATATATATATATATATTATATATATATTTAGTATATATATATATTAGTATATATATTTATGTTAAAGAACATTCATGAATAATACAAAGGTACCTATAAGTTTCATACCAACGATTAGTTCAAACAACCTATTTTTAATCCCATTTTTTTCGGAAAATTGTCTTACTCTATCAAACCAAGAAGCGTATTTAAGAAAACGAGCGAGCTGAGCCAAGAACGAGATAAACTAGGATCACAGATTCATAATAGAATATAACAACTCTATTTGAATACGACTCAAGAAAGAAGTACGCTGACAACATCACCCAATAACTTAATTCATTTTTAAATGCAACGTATTATAATAAAAAATCCTCACTTCTCAAGCCTTAACGATGACAACCCTTGAAGCATCTTGATAAGAAAAGTAGCAAATATCCAATCGCATATTCCTCATGTACACTTTCAAAACTCGAAAATCAGTCATATAAACATCTCAACCCAAACTCGCACCAATAAGGCAAATGTCAATATAACTAAAAAGACTAAATGGTCGAACAAAGACCCTTATTCACACCAATAGAAATCATATAGTATCGATTAAAAACCTTCAAAAACTCACAAGCTGAACGACCAGGCCACATCATATACAACATTCACCTCAAATGCCTCAGACTAATCGATATTGCAGCTTAACACAAATTTACCATTGAATGGGCAGCTAACCTATCCATCTATTTAGAAACACGTTTGCGCAATACTGTACTAAAACAAACAAGATACCTAATAATCCTCCCTCTGCATACGCATATTCCTGTTTTCTATTATATCAAAGTATTTGCAAAATTAATCCTTCTCAGATTTTCTCCCTACATCCCCCTATCAGACCCACTACATGACTTCCGACAAAACTTCTTTTCCATAACACACTTTACAGAATAACTCAACACGTTGACAGACTGCCAAAACTCATACTCCTTACACCAATCCTCCTCACTGTTTCGCTATTTTTTGAAGCTCAAGACTTGAATAAGGTATTCTGTTGATGGTTCCCCGCGTCGTACTTAATAACATGCATAAAAATAAATTCTACCTATCAAAGAAAAAAATAGCAATCTTCCTCACTGATCAAATAATAAAAGTCATACCAGTCATCCATCCCTCCCATTCAATCTAATAATATAATAAAATTCCCCAGGGACTCAATATTTCACCCACACTTTCCAACCTTTCATGCGCAGCATTCTTTATCCTACATCCCCGTCCATAAAAATCAGTTGTTATCTTGTCAACCTAAACATCACAACCCAAATTGTATCTATACACTGCGCATCTCGAAAACTACAAAAAAGCATAAACCAACTTGAACAATAACTATTGATAAATAGAATTTTACTTCAAAAATCAGTCATTACACTTCTCCCCCAAGATAGAAGAGAATCTAACATCAGCCTAACTATATATAATACGAACAATAGACCTTCTATCAACAAACAACCAATCATATTATGTATAGCCTCCGATACCTACAAAATATTCACATGACACATTAATAATATCACCTCAAGAGCTATACCTAAACTAAATGAGCTGTAAACACTAACTGGAACAAACTTTGGCAAACATAAAAGAAACTCACGCAGTATGCTACATTTAATACACATGCACCCCCTTAAATAGTGTATTATCAATTTTTATAGCTAGCACCACCGCTAACGGGCTAAACCCTATTCGAGGAGGGAGTGTAAAATGTCAAAAGCGCTGAAAAGAAAAGGTAGATTTTGGAAATAAGCGCAGACGCACTCTTTAAAATGAAGGAGAATAAACTC
>JABUQX010018568.1:55000-85434 GCA_015478945.1 Trachelipus rathkii
ATTATTATTATTATTTTTATTATTTTATTATTATTATTATTATTGTTATTTATTATTATTATTATATTATTATTATTATTATTATTATCTAGTTATTATTTATTATTATTATTATTATTATTATTATATATTATTATTTTATTATTATATTCATTATTATTACTTATTATTATTATTATTATTTATTATATTTCCATTTATGTCTTTAATTATCCCTTAAAATATATTTTTCTCGCCAGCGTCAGCGTCCAGCTTCGTTTCCTCGACGCTGCAGCTGCGCTGCCACTTGCAGCAGCAGCGCAAGCCGTGCCGCCGCAGTCACCACAAGAGCGCGCGGTAATCTCCGCAGCGGACGCGACCGTTCCGCCTCGGTTCCGCTCCGACTCGACTCCGACTTCGACTCGCCTCTCTGCTTACCGCTGCCGGGCACGGTTCCGCAGTGGCTGGTCACCGTCGGATCCATCGTTCCAGTCCTTTATAAGGGATTATCTCCTGTCGAAGTTTTCCTTATTATTATTAACTTATTAGTTATTTTATTATTATTATTATCATTATTATTATTATTATTATTATTTATTATTATTATTATTACTTACATTATTATTATTATTATAATTATAAGTATTCTCGTAAGTAAGAGTAATTTTAGCATTATTTTTCTTTTAATTTATTAAAAACAATACTATAAATTCATCAAAACAAATATAGATAATAGTATATATATATAATACTATATATATATATATGTCTATCATGGATATATACTAATATATATATAATTATATATATATATTATATAGCTATATATTCTTATATAATATATATATGATACTTATATATATATTATATATATATATATACTATTATATATATATATATTTAGCTATATATAGTCGTTAGTTGGTACAATCTCGAAGTGGACGCTTTTTTAGGTATGAGTAGTTGACGCTATAGTTATGAAACTTTGTAATATATTCTTTGGTGATTTAAAACGATCTACAGGCGGAGTTTTACAAGTCACTAGGTGATTCTATAGGGGTAAGCTGCCCCGAGGATTGCGCGAACTATGTTTTACGCCCTTTTGCCCTTTTATTCTTCTTCTTATTATCACGAGCCGCAGACCGCTAGGGTTGATGCTGACCGCTGACTGACCGGTGTTATTTTTTCATTATTATTATTATTATTTCTTATTAATTAATTTATTATTCATTATTAACAATTTTTATTTATGATTATTAATCATTATTCTTATTATTATTATTATTATTATTATTATTATTATTATTATTATTATTATTATTATTATTATTATTATTATTATTATTATTATTATTATTATTATTATTATTATTATTATTATTATTATTATTATTATTATTACGTCGAAAAAATCGAACCCCCGTAGGGGGTTCGATTTTGAGTCGTCTCCTGCTCCAGCTCCGACTCCAGACTCCGACTCCGCCTGCGACTCCGACTCCGACTCCGCCTCCGTACCGTTCCGACTCGACTCCGATAATTTCCTATATATTCTATTCTTACTATTCTATATTATATTATTATATATATTATATATATATACATATAAATATTAAAGTAGATATTAAATATCTAAAGATTATATAGAAATATTATATATATATACATTTATATATATATATAATATATCATAATATTATAATATAATATATTTATATATTTATATATTTATATATATTATATATAATATATATATATATATTATATATTTATGTATATATTATCTATATATATATTATATATATATAATAATCGTATATATATATACTAAATATATATATTATAATATATATATATATATATATAAATATATAATATATATATATATATACTACTATATATTATATATTTATACATATATATATTCGAAGGGAATCGATTTTTTAATCCTGGCTCCGGCTCGCTGCTGCTCCGAGCTCCGGGTCAGGCTCTGGCCCCGGTCCGGCTCGCTCCCGTGCTTCCGGCTCCGGCTCCGGCTCCGGTCCGGCTCCAGCCGGCTCCGGCTCCGGCTACGGCCTCAGCTCTGGTTAAGATATATATCTATAGTCGGTTAGAGTTATCATATCCGGTTTAAAAATTTGCGAGGGGCAATTCGGTCCACATTGAAACTCAGGGTACGTCCCGCTGGGCCCCCAAAAGAGGTCCCCACCCCCTAAAAAATCGACATGTTCGTAGAAGACTGAAAATTTGTGAGAGGATTCAGAGTTGAATTTTTAAGAAGAGAGTAGGTATACGGACTGAGGAGTTGGCTCTGCAACCGTGCTTTGAGCCCGATGCGGTGCCGAGTTAATAATACATTCGTATAACAACATATGTGGTGTCCTTTATTACTGTTTTCGAACCCGTAGGTTCTCAATTGATAAGTTTTAAGTCCTCATAAGGCGCGTCTTAGGACCCCTCAGAGGGGATACCAAACTGAAAAAAAGCACAGAGTGGAAAACAGAGGCCGAAGGAGGAAGGAGAGAGGAAATGAAAAGATGTAATAAGGAAGGAAAGAGTGAGAAGGAGTCTGACTCAGAGGAGTAGGAGTTTAAGCGCGCCGCGTTTCTGGTTCGATGCGGTGCGATTTTTAATCTTTGAAGGATATGTTTGAATTATTGTGTCTTATCTATTGATCGAACCCATAGATCTGGAATAATGTTGGGTTCATATCCGTAAAGGGTGTCTAGGAACCCCATGTGGGTAGGCGTTTTTTAAACCCCCTCCCTTTAAGGGGAAACTGGAAAAAAACAAAGAATGCGATAGAAAATGGCGAGGAGTCGATTTCGGAGGCTGAGAAAGAAAAGAGTGCGAGAAGGACTTTAAAGTAAAAGAGACAGGAAGTTGACAATTTGTGCACGGGGTGTTGGTTCGGTGCTGGCACGGTGCGTGCTGAACTAATAAATATCGTCCTTAGTCCATTAGTATCAAAATTACTATTTTAGAGGAAGTAGAACTCTCGAAATGAGGGTTGTAGTTCGTAATAAATTGCTAGTAAATTTTTATAAATTAATAATAATTATTAAATCAATAATCAAATATTTTACAAAATAAATTACTAAACAAATATAATAAATATATAAATAAATAAGTAAATAAGTAATAAGTAATAAATAAATAATAAATAATAAATAGGTAATAACTAATAAAATAAATAAAATAAATAAAAAAAATAAAAATAAAAAGAATAAAAAATAAAAAAATAAAATCTAAAAAGAAAAAGATTTACTTTCTTTTTTATTCTTTTTATATTTATAATTGAAAAATTTTGCATTTCTACCCCAAGCAGTAAATCAGTAATAAAGCTACCCTCCTCCCCTCCCAAACCTGATACTGTTGAGTTATTGTCTATTGAGTATATTGACTACTTTGATTCAAGTATACTTCGGGTGTCATTTTTAGATAAACTATATAGAAATAAGTTCTTTTAATACTGACCAACGAATCATATGCTTATGATATTGATAAAATTAATAATCTAACATGTAATATTCTAGAAATTGCTAAGACATAATGTACAACGACAAACCTAGCACCCCTTAAGCACATAAACGGTTAAACTTAACAAAGTTCCATACTTCAACAGTAAAGTAACTAACATTGAGCGCAGAACGTAACCCACTCACACTTTTTCTAACATATCATGGATATTTTTACATTAACATAGGTTAATAATTTAAAAATTTATATACTAACCTAATCTATATATGATCAATGAATATATTGCTAACGTTATTAGTTTTATACATCATAATCAACCATAGCATCAACTGAACAGATGTATGGGTACAACGAAAACCAACATCCTTATGTATGAATAAACTGTTAACATTAAAAAAGTTCTACCCCACATAAAACATAAAGTAGCTTACATAGATATAAAACGTAAACTATTAAACATTTCTCAAACATATCTCTAACAATCGTTGGAATTTACATGTAAATAAGTACTTAACTAAATTTTCGATAATACCTAATTAATCATACTGGACCAAACGAACTCATATGCTATGCGACAAAGTTTCTCACATCAATATGCTAAAATGTCATAACATCTGAAACTATGAATATTATATGTACAACATGTCAAACCTAACACGCTTAAGCACGAATAATGCTACAATTACAAAGTTTTATATCTTAACTACAGTTAAAGTATAAACACTTGAGCGCAGAACGTACCTACTCAGCTTTTTTCTACATATCAGGATATTTTACTTAACATTCAATTTTAACAAAAATTTAATCATACTACCTAATTATATATGATAAATGCATACTATCTAACGTAAGTTTTTCACATCATATCAGCTCTATCATACACCTGACTATCGAATATATGTACAATGACCAAACTAATTACCTATTCTCGAATACACTGCTAACAGCAACAAAGTTTCATACTTAACACAGTAAGTAACTAACAATGCATAAGAAGAAGATACAGCTGATGGGGTAATATTCATTTAACAATCGATATCGGCGCTTTGTTTGTTTATTATTTATTATTTTTATTTTTTTTAATTTCATTTCTTTAAAATTTTTTTGTTTTAAAAAACACTTTTATTAACCTCTATTTCTTTCATTTCTTAAAACTTTTGTTATAAAAAACTTTTAGATTTATTTTAAATTTTTCATTTTTTAATTTTTTGTTTCAAAAAAACTTTTCCCTTTTTTTTTTAATTCTTTAACTTTTTGTTTTTAAAAAAAAAAACTTATTTTTTTTTAATTTTTTTTTAAAACTTTTGTTTTTACTAAAAATTTATTCTCTTGTTATGTTTATAACGTAAAAAAATTTACATTTTTTACCATTTTTACATACGTAGGAGTAATCAGTTGAATAGTAAATGTATAACATCCAAAACCTAACATCCATAAACACGAATAAACATTAACATTAACAAAGTTTCATACTTAACAACCGTAAAGTAACTAACATTTGCATAAGAAAGGTACCTATTCACCCTTTTTTTTCAAGCGATCTTGAAAGATCATGTTTAATTTGAAGATATTATGATTTTTTTACAATAATTTACCATCTAACCTAACAGATATCTTGATGGAAGCTATCTGCTAGAGTAATATCGATTAAGTTTTCACATCATAAAGCTACAATATCAATATCTGACTAGAATATAAACGCCAATGGAAAATACCTACCATCTTTACTGAATAAATGCTAACAGAAAGAGTTCCATATTAAAGTAAGTAAATACATGCCATACGAAGAAAAGATTACGAAGCGTGATGTGGTATTCATTTAACAAATCAGTATCGCAACTGTGTTTTGTTTATTTTTTTATTCTTTTATTTATTTTTACTTCATTTTCCCTTTAAAAAAAAATTTTTTTAAAACCAGGGGTGTAAGCGGATTTCTTGGGCTTAGCCGAAGGGGGGTGTAGCGGGTTTTGGGTTCAGCCGCGGGGTGTAAGCGGTTTTGTTCTCAGCTCGGGAAGGGGCTGAGGCTTACCTACTTCGGAAGGGTAATGTCGTTACCCTTCAGGGTGATGCCCATCTCAGGATTCACACACTTTCAGGGGGGCGCATCCATCCTGGGTTTTCTCTCGGGAGGTGATGTGTCAAGCTTAGATCTATTGGTTAATGAAACTGTTTATTCGTAAAGTTAGGTACGTGATGTTAAATATTACATGACAGTGTGAAAGTTATGTTAAATATTTGTTAGAGAAATGATGAGTTTTCGTAGATATTACTGTGTTAACTGATGATGAAAATGTGTTAGAAACGTGAGCCTAGGTTAATTTTTGTTGAGTATGTTAGTTTTGCCCGAGAATTTTGCTAATGTCTCCGTTTATTCATAGGCCCATAGTCCGAAACGAGTGACACTTTGATGAGATAGTGTATCATGAGTTCAAGATGCTGGAATCTTTGATAGATTGGTCACTTTGTTTAGGGATTTTGTTAGATAATACGTCCTTACCTGTTGCTGATATGCGGGCAAAGTGGGAACATATCGAGTATTGTATGACTGTTAGCTACTTTAACTTTGGATAAGTAGCGAATTTTCAGGATGTTAGATTATTCATACGTGAGGTATGTTGGGTTTGCATTTGTACATTATATTCTTTAGTTCAGGTTATGATATGTTAGCTTTATTGATGATTAAACTTTGGTTGGGTAAGCATATATTCGTAGGTCATTGATATAAAGAACTTATTTTTATGTTTATGTTTACCAAAATGATACTCGAAATAATGCTTGAATAATAGTCTTCATAGATCATAAGGTGGTGGGCAGGGAGGTGATGCAGGGACGGGTGGTTTGGATTTCTGATTTACTGATTTTACTGCTTTAAAAAAATTAGTAACTATTCGCTTACTGGTGATGATTTTATTTCAAAGCACTCATTTTTATGTTATGTCAGGGTAAAAATTTGTTATTTTTATGTAATGGTTTGGTTAAAACTTGTTATGTTTGCAACTTATTGCGTTGGGGATTAATTGTATTTAGACGAATTTATGATGGACTTTGTTGTTAAATATTACGAGTTGGTAAAAAAATTGTTTTACGTTAGCATTATTTCGTTGTCAGTTATGACTATTAGACAGGGTTATGCTAATTTGTTGTTAATATTAACATGTTATGTAAATATTAACATTGGGGCGTTGAGTTTGGTTGAAAAGTGCGAATAGTACGCTTTTTGGATGCTGTGTTTTTTAGATCCTTTTTACTGTTTTAGTATGGAAACTTTGTTAATGTTAGTAGTTTATTTGAGTTTAAGGTGTGTTAGGTTTGTTCGTTGTACATTGTATATTCTTAGTTCATAGGATGCTATGTTAGCTTTATTAACATGAAAACATTGGTTAAGTTAGCATATATACGATGGTTAGTTATAAAGAACTTATTTTTTTACTATGTTTATCCGAAAATGATACTCGAATGTGGAACATGAATCAATAGATCAATAGATCAAAAAGCCATGGTAGGGAGGGGTAGGGAGGGGTTATCTGCAGGAACCGGTTTGGTTTTAATTTACTGATCTACTGTTTTACTGCTTTAAATATCTGCTTTACTACTTAACTATGGTATTTTAATCAAAGAACTTATTTTAATGTTATGTTTGGTAAATTTGTTATTTATATGTTGTGTTTGATAAAACTTTATGTTTGTAATTATTCGTAGGGTATTATGATGTTTAGGTAAGGTTATGTTAAACTTTTTGTTAAATATCACGAAGTTAATGTGAAAAAACTTGTTACCGTGATTAGCAATTTACTTCGTTGTCGGTTGATAATTAGACAGACTTATGCATAAAATTTTTTTGTAATATAACATGATAATGTAAAACTAATATGTGAGTATGGTTAGAGATATGCTTTAAAAGAAAGTGTGAAGAGGTTGCGTTTGGTACGCTGCTGTTCAGTTAATTTACTGTTGTTGAAGTTTATGGTACTACTTGTTAATGTTGGTAGTTTATTCGGACGAAGTTGTGTTATGAAAAATTTATTGGTCGTTGTACGTTTATATTTCTTAGTTATGTAGTGTGTTCTCTTTGTTATGGTGAAACCATTGTTACGTATTAGCATAATATTCGTTGGGTTAGTGTATAAAGAATTTATTTTTGGGCTATGTATAAATGATCCTCGAAATGTGACCTGAATCAATTAGAGTCAAAGATCAAGTTAAGGTAAAAGCTGTTACGTTAGCATATACTCGTTGATCTGTGCATAAAGAACTTTATTTTAATGGTTTTGTTTGTTATTGATAGTTGATATGTGACTTGAAACAATAGATCATTAGATCATAAGTATGGAGGGAGCAAGTGTGGAGGAGGGTGGGGATGGGTGGTTTGATTTAACGTAATTTTACAGCTTTTAGATCTGTAACTGCAAATTTTTTGAGCGTTATAATCATAAAAAAGAATAAAAAATTTTGGCAAAATATATTTAAAAATAAAATAAAAATATAAAAGTTTATTAAAAATATAATATATATATATTTTTTTAAATAACCAAAATTAAAAGCAAAGTGCGATGGAACACTTGAGATTGGTAAGTTTGGCAACAGCGATCTGACAGACGATAATTTGATCAACTTTTATATCGATTTAAGCATTTACCATTCATTCTCCGTTGATCAGTATGATACGATAGGTTATGTCGTAATAATTTTTTTTAAGATTTTGTTAAAAAATTACTATGCTAATGTTAAAATTATTAAAAAAAATGAAGATATTAGCAAAAAATAAAATGTTTTGAATAAATTTGTCATAATTTTCCTTGTAGTACAAAATGAACTCGAATGATTGCGGTAATGTTTTCGAAACGGACAAACATTGATAAGGTATTCTGTGTAATAGCTTCGACAAATGGGAAGGAGCTTGAACATTTCCGATCTGTATCTAATAGCTCTAATGAAACACGAAATGCGCAGATAATCAAAGTGAAGGAATCTGGTTTGTAGGCCTAGATATGGAAATGCAAATTCTGATGCGATTTTCCTGTTTAAAAAAAGCTGTACATGGCATGTTGTATATAAACTTTTGAACCGATATGGTTCGTTCGTGCGCTATATTCCTTGTTTACTTTTTGCTTGATGGTTAAAGGAAAGAATCGCATTACCTCTTGAGGACTGCTACGCAACACGATTTGCATAGTAAGACATTTTCGCTGTGTCGGGTATGGTGAACATCTCCTCGCATCTCTACGCTTGTTGGTGATATCTTTACGGAGGTCTTTCGTTATACCCAATTGAATGTGCCACTTATATTCTTCGTAAAAGCCAGAGATGGAAACCGATCACTTGCTTGTATTCCTGCAGAGGTTAAGATAATAGACCCTTATTCATTTTGCTGAAGATTCTACAAGTTATCAACATCGTCACAGCTTGGGTAGTGGATGAAGTGTTTGTTATACGCGATGTAATCGCAGGCGTGTGGAAATACCTGACTAAGGAGACAGTGATAAAGGATTTAATGAAATAGATGCTGCTGTTTTCGTCGTTGTGACAATATGTAAAAAGGCCTTAAATGTACGCACTATTTGGAGACCATCGATGTGCGACCTTCTACGTCGTACGTGTATAGGTTTTCACGTTCGAATATCTGAACATATTCCCAAGCTTTGATTAAATAAGAAAATGAATTGACAAAATGAAGAAAGTGACTTGCATACTCGAGACTTAAATAATATAGCTCACGGTGTCATCTATGTATTAACCAGCAAACATGTGGTTTATCCGTATAGTGCGATATCGGAGTGCACTATCTACCATCAGCATTCGGATGACCGTTTCTTCTCTCTGGAGAGAGGAATGGAATGGTTGTTGAAGGATGTCGCAAAATATGCAGACGGAAGTGTGCTGTTGCTACAGGTTGTTGCTGGTGGATTTATATCTCCATCCTTTCAAATGGTGTGATCTTGGAGAGATATATAGAACTTGCCCAATTTATACAGAATTTTTTGGAAAGAAAATGAATAATATATTTTAAAATAAAGCGTATGTATTTTATGTATTTATAGTAATCAGTCTCTTTTGCATTGAAAACTTCCATTAGTTCTAAAAAAATGAAAAACTGTGTTATTAACTTCCCTCATGGTGAATCTTATTGGTTAGATCAGTGCAATGGCTGCTTTAAGTGCGGCTGTTGTGCTGCTTAAGTATTTTGATGTCTGTTTACACTTTACCGTGGGAACACCTTTAGTTATGTTCGCTGTTATCCTAATAGACGTTCAATAGATCTTATAGATCGTGGATGGGTTGGGGATGGTGGGGTGTGTGGTTAAACAATTTACTGATTTACTGTTATAGGGTTTTATTTATTTTAAAAATGTAATTTTTTATTTTTTATAAAACATGAAAAGAGTAAAATTTTAGTAAAAACAAAAAGTTTTAAGAATAAATAAAATTAAAAATAAATAATTTTTTTTAAAACAAAAGTTTTATAAGAAATAAATTAAAGAAATAATAATAATTTTTTTAATAAACAAAAAGTTTTAAAGAAATGAAATTAACAAATAAATAAAATAAATAAAATAAACAAACACAGGCGCGATACATGATATTGTTAAATGATAGTTTACCACATAAGCTTCGTACCTTGTTCCTTCTGTCATGTATTGTTTTTACTTTACTGTTGTTAAGTATGGATCCTTTGGTATTTGTTAGCAGTTTATTCGAGGTTAGGTATGTTAGGTTTTACTCATGTGCTGCGTTATATTCTTTAGTTCCAGGATATGAAGTGTTTAGCTTTCTATTGATAGAAAACTGGTTACGTCAGCCATCATATTCGTTGCGCAGCTTGATAATCTAGGGGTTACGTTTTATCGGTAAATTATTGTTAAATGTTACTATGATGTAAATGTAAAAATAACAGTGATATATCTAGAGATATGCTTTGAAAAAAAAAGTGGTGAATAGGGTACTTTTTGTAAGGTAATGTTATCTACTTTACTGTTGTTAAGTATGAAACTTTGTTATATGTCAACTGTTTATTCGTGTTTATATGGATGTTAGGTGTTTGGGGTGAACATTTATCTTATTTCAGTTATTTGTTAGCTTTTTTCGAATAGGAAAACTTCTGCTTACTTAGCAGATATTCCTTGGTCAGTATGATAATAAGGCCTGCATTTGAAAAAAAATTCTGTTCCTCGGGGTTTTACTGAAGTGATTCCAAGGAACTGTCCTCCTCTAAATTGAAAAATATGACATCCATTGTCAATTCCGGTCTGGTTTTTGAAGATACAGGCGACTACTTCTTTTTAGAAGTTGGATATTTTAAGAAAGAAATTCGTTATTTTTTCAAGTTATTTATAAATTACAAATTTCTTTAAACTAAAAAAAAAAAAAAAAAATCGACTCAGTTACTTTCTTATAATTAATTTTCAAACTTTACAGACTACTTATTAAGCTTTTCACCCAGAGACGTGCGCCAGAAACTATTTTCAAGAACGAAGTCCTTGATGAATTTCGCGTTTGTGAAGCGATGTTGTTTCGTTGCGTTTAAGACACCAGCTAGCAATAGTCAACTAACATCGTTGATGTCCAGCGTCCTTGATATCTTGTTTCATCGTCTCTGTGTTTGGTGAAATCTTTCCCCTTGTTCTCTGCTGTAATCTCGCACAGTTTTTGCGGGAAAATGATCCACGACTGTAATGGGAAAGATGCATTTTTAATCGGGACATGCGAGCTCATTTTTTTTCGAAGCTTTTCATAAGCTCATCGGTGTCATGTGAGCCGGCATTTTGAGTTTTTCTTTTAATTTCCAAGAAAACGTCAATCACTTACTGAAACAATGCTGCCATGCATCTTGTTCACATGGCTTCATATTGGTTTAAAATTATTGTCCTTTAGACAGAGTTCTAATTTGGGGATCGTCGAATATGCCTGCATGGAGCTTTGCATCACTGAATGCTGTGAGGAGATTATTTTGCAGTAGTACTTAAAAGCTTGGCCTTAGTCTTTCAGTGCTTTTGATCAATAGTTCTTCACAGGCGGCAAGCTTTCATTGAAAGATGGAGGCAGTAAAACCATTTTGGAGGGACTTAGAGGTCAGCTACCAACGATGTGTGGAGCCAATTTGGGAAATGTTCTCTTCGAGCTGGCCAGTTTTTCTGCTTATAGTGAAGACTATCAGCACGGCTATCCAATTAGACATCATGAAGCACAGGCATATTTGGTGTAGCCTCCTTGCATCCCAAGAAAAAGGCACACAACCTGAAAGAAAGGATTTAATTCTTAATCAACATAAAATGTAGTAATTAAAATTGAAACTGTCTTTATGGCTTGCATATTCGATGTTACATGGTTTCTATAAGGACTTATATTTTTTTTCAATAGGTATAATTTTTTTAAACATTGGGAATTTATTAATGGACAAGGAAGAAACTAGGGAAATATATCTTACCTTGAGAATCACCCCAATATTACACCATGGTTGTGGTTAGAGTATTGATTGTATTTACTCAATTTCCAGTATTTTGTAGCTTTCCTGTTAACTCGAGACTAGAATGGGCAATAGGGTAACGGGATGTGCATCTCTTATTGACAATATTTTAGAAAGTACTGCTCAAGCGTTCCTGCTAGAAGAACTCAATGAAGAGCTCTCCATTGCCGAGTTTGGTTGGTACCGGAACGTGTCTATGGAATCCACAGTGCCTCAATTTGAAACCTTGGACATCATTGCAAATACAGCCAAATAGTGCAACAGATGCAACTGCAAGAGAACTTTTGAAACTCTTTGTCTCTATTTCTGAACCAAAAGTAAGTAGTTTCTTGAGAGAGGAGGTTGTTCTCACTAAGAAGGGATGCGAAGAAAGTTGTGCGTTCTCTTAGAAAGACAAGGATCTCTAGATCAGAAGTCATTTTAATTTACCGGTATTGAGTGGTGGGTCCTTGGAATAGGCGACGTGTGGTGTGTAGACTAGGCTGATATGGTCATGGAGTCGTAAGTGTCATCCACTTCTATATCTTCTATATTGTCTTGTATCTGTAGCTCAGTATTTTCAGGTGGAGAAAGAACTGGAACTCCTGGACCATCGTGGTTGTGGTTTAAATAGACGAAGGAACATCAGTGGACTATCAGATGTGCTTGTTCTTCTTAGTGATACCGTTGATTATAAAGGGTTCGCCTACTTAATATACCATAATATTTATAAAATTCACTCGACCTCTGGTTTTCCCACCCTTTTAACACAATTTTCATAACCAAGGAAACTTTTTAATCTTGAATAGGAATCAAATTGTTTTATGTACAATTTATTAAAATTATTATAGTATATATATATAATATATATGTATTATTGTTATTATATATATATTACTAGTATTTATATTATGATATGACTAAGTAGTAATATTTAACTATATATAGATTATAATGATGTAGTATAGTAGTATATTATATATATATATATCAGTATACATATAATATAAATATACATATATATATTTATATATTATTATATAACTATATATTATTATATAATATATATATTTATATATTTATTATATGTATATATACTATATATCATTGTATATATATATATATATATATATATATTTATATAATAGATATCAAGTACGTATATCATTACATTTACCAAGTATTTCTCTAGTGACCATCTCCTGTCAAGGCATACTTATGATGGAGCGATCATCCACAATTACAATTTCAAATGGGCTACCAAAAGGGAATTCAAACTCCTCTCAGATTTGCAAGGACTTTATTCGTATTATAGTATTATGGTCCACTTTGCAGATTGGTCATCAACAGGATGCAGTTCTGTAATATGGTCCTTTGCCTTCTCTCGACACACACATAGGTAGCACCAAATGACAAACGTTCGTTTGTGCCTCGACTCCAGTGCCTTAAGGCTAGGTGCATACCAGGCTTTGCACACCATGGTGCTGGAGAAGGTTTTGTCTTGATCTCCTAGCTTTAATTCCAAATATGGCATTGTAAGGGAACTTTACTAACGGCGTGTATAGGTGCACTTGCTGGTCATCACACATTGTTATCTTCTTGCCCAAACACATGAAAAAATCTTATCGAGGACTGTTTTTACACTTTTCTATATCATTTTTATGAAATATTAGGAATAACATTGAAATATGGCCTACAAAAACTCACGAAAGCTTTCATAAACCTCTTACACTACAATCTCTCAAACACTTTTCCTAGATGAGAACAGTTATGGATTAAAGTAAGAACACTTAGTTGGAGAGTGAGCAAACAACACACAACCACTCGCGCCCGCGGTCAGCTAGCTAGAGACTGAGCTCTCTAATGCCATCTAGGGAGCTCGGTCTTTATCTTAAAAACTAGACCTGATTGAGTCAATAGTTGAAGCTTGATTTGGGAATATTAGTGAGACAATGGTTTATTTAACACCACGGTCGTATAAAACTCCGCCCATGCACACTTGATGGTTGGAAAATTTGTGCTTAGAATAGGTCAAGGTTAGATTTTAGTTTAAATGTTTACTATTGAATATAAAAATAACAGTGATATGTTGAGATATGTTTTGAAAAAAAGTTGAATAGGGTACGGTCATCGTATGCAGCGGTTAGTTACTTTCTCTGTGTTAAGTATGCTACTCTTTGTTAATGTTGATCTGTTTATTTCGTGTTTTAACTTATGTGTAGGTATTTGATTTATACTTATCTTCTTCACATCAGGGTTTATTTTGTATCTTAGCTTATTTGATGTGCAAACTTGCTGTTATTCGTTAACATATGTGGGTTGAGGGTTAGTATAAAGTAACATATTTTTATGGCCATGTTATTTTTCCAAAATGATACTCGAAATATGACTTTGAAATACATAGATCAATTTAAGACTCAATTACGATCAATATCTCATAAGACTCAATAGATCAAATGTCATAGATCATAGATATTAAACGTTTCAATAAGATCAGGGTGTTGGGACTTGGGGGAGGGGCGAGTGGCATGGTGGGGTCTTGATTTCCTGATGTCGACTGATTTACTGTTTAAAGTGTATGTAAAACTGAGTTAACATGAAAACTTATCGAATCTAACTCAAACAATTAAAAAGAGGGGGAAAAAAAACAAAAAGTTTTCTTTCCATAAAAAAGAAAAAGAAATTTTTTTTTTTTTAACACCAAAAAGTTTTATATAATATAATTTAAAAAATATTTAATATAAAATTCATTTTTAAAAACAAAAGTTATTAAAAAAAGTTGTAAATTAAAAATTGAAAATAAAAGTTTTTTAGAAACAAAATTTTTTTAAAGAAAGAAATTAAAAAGTAGAGTAAAGTTTTTTAAAACAAAAATAGAACTTGTCGATAGTTTTGAAAAGCTCACAGTGAATAGAATCAATTATAATACAATAAACAAACACAGGCGCGGCTACTGGATCGGTTGTTCAATCAATTCGAATATTTACGCCTATTCAGCTTCAGTATCTGTTTGGCGTCGGTTTCTGTATGTCATTGTTGTTCTACTTTACGTTGTTAAGTATCGGGAAACTGTTTTTGTTGTTGTTAGCAGTTTTTTTCTGGCGTTAGGTTGTTAGGTTTTGTGCATTCTGTACATTATATTTCGTATTTCAGGTTTATGATATGGTATAGGCTTTTTGACTGATGAAGAAACTGTTGTTACGGTTAGCATATATGCATCTATAAATAGGAAGAGGGGAGTGAAATAGCAAATAAAATTTGTGCTTAAACACCAATATAAAATTCTGTGCGGTGAAAATTGGGAAGTACATGTGGTAAAAATAATAGTTGTCAACTCCATATATTGCGAGCCAGACGTGTTTGAAGGCATTTACGTAATAAATAAATGTATTCCACTCGTCACACCAGCTTCGGCTTTAAAGAACATACGGCCGATTTTTCCTAGGTTCACTAAACAATAGCATGAATTTTCTTTCTAGGTAATACCGAATGTGTTATTTAGAATGCAAAACATGTTATACATTATTATGTCGTAACATAGGACATGTAGATGAATATCGGCCGATACTCATTGTGAGTTCTCATATTTTTTCTTATTCATGGCAGTCATGGGTCGGTGATCCGACTGTAGTACAAACTCTTTTCCGTAAAGGTAAGGTTCAAACTTTCTTATTCCAGTAACAATTGCCTGTGCTTCTTCCTCTAATGTTGAATACCTTTGCTTGGCCCCTGAAAGTTTCTTGCTGCCATATGCCACAGGATGTAAAATACCGTTATCTTCCTGGAGGAGGACAAAACCAAGAGATGTATCCGACGCGTCCACCTGTAGAGTGAAGACCTTGTCTAGCCTGAGCATTTTTAGTATCGGTTTCGAGCTCGACGCTTCTTTGAGTTTCAATCTTCGTAGTACGTTCTGAATCATATTCAAATGTTCAGGCCAGGTCTGGGAGTAATCTACTTTATCATCTACAAAATAATCGGCCTCATTAATCATATCTACTATCTTGACTACGATTCGGACAAAAGGAACTTCATCTTCATCTATTCTAAAAGTCCTTCGCTTTTCTTCTCTCCTCTTTGACCTCCAACTTCTACTCCTTTCTTTATCTCCTCTTCCACTTAATCTCCGCCATACTTTTCTGTATTCTTTCATTTCTTCATATTTCTTCCAAGACTCCTTGTTCATCTTCTCCCTTTCTTTTACACTCTTAACGGACAATATCATCTCTGTTGAACCGTTTATGGTACACACACTTTCTGCATCATATTTCATATTTGTAATTCTCCTCCTACGTCGTTCTTTCTTTCTCACCTCACTTCTGCATGTTTTACTCTTTGTATAAGTTATCTTCTTTTGCCTATGCACCAAATCTCTCCTACAAAATGTCTCACTACTTCTTTTGTTTATCCTCCACCTTCGTATTAAACTTTGATACTTCATGAAACTTCTGACGTTATCACCTTTCCACTTTTTGTGATACATTATTAATCGTCTGGGGTGGAGTACTCCTTTATTATGATAACTATCTCTCAGAATTTCTTTGGAGGCACCTAACCTCCTGAAAATAGATATTAAACTACCCGTCATTTCCTGCGCAGATAAACTCTTTAGAGGGACCTCTCCTGGGTGTCTTGCAGTAGCATCAACAAGTTTAGGGACAAGTTGATGGCCTTCTGATGACGGTGGAGCGATGATACCTATCAAATCTATTATAACTCTTTGTAAAGTAATGTCATCTCGCTGTCGCTCCTTAAAAACTTCTCTATTGCGCATCAATTCTACAATTTTTTCATCCTGCGCCTCCTCTATTTCATTTAGAGCTGCGACGTTTTGTGTCTTTAAACTATTTACATGTGGCACTAAACTATCTTCTTGTGTGGCACTAACTTCCATATTGTCATGGCACTCACTATCGACAAAACTATTTACAAAAGATGTCACAGGGACATCAGATACCTTGGTATCACTCTCATCAATAACATGTGGCACCTCAGAAATAATAACATTTTCTTTTTTTCAGTTGCTACTTTTTCTATAGTAGAATCTTCGGACTTTTGATTCATGCACACCTGTGCTTCCGCGGGTGAATCTGTGTTCTCTTCGGCTATGGTTTTATGATGCTGACTAGACGGTTCTTCCTCCATTATCTTTTCAACTTCCTTTCTTGCCCTGACTTGAATATAATCTTACTGGACGGCGTTTCGCCTCTCTTTTGATTCCTCAAATGAATCCTCTTCAGTTCTCTCTACAATGGGGAATAAAAACTCCTTCTGAGTTGTCCCGTCCTGTACATTACTAGGACAATGACACACAGTCTCTTCCCATATGAGATTTGGCTGGTAATGCCCCGTCAATATTTCCAATGACAAGATCATATACGACCTCTGGCAGCACTGCTGCGGTCGTCTTACCCACAAAATAAGGGGTATCTAACACCACATTTGCGAGCGGAACTTCCCTCACCATACTGTCTAGCAATCTCATAGTGGCGTGTGTTCCAGTATAACACTCTTTTGGTACGTATTTCTCACGTACTACCACAGAATTGCATCCACTATCTCGGAGAATTTGCACCCGAAATCCATTCACTGTCCCAAATGTAATCGGTAGATGGTGCGAATATTCATCTGTATCGCTAACCATACATATATCAGTAGGGAGAGATGGTTCTTCACCTGAGTATCTCAGGGCTTTTCTTCCTTTTCTAATCTCACCGGACGCTGCCGTGTTTCTCCCATCTTCCCTTTGTTTATTATTATAATTGTTATAATTTCTGTCACTATTGTTGAAGTAAGAAGGTGCTCTACAATCACGTGCCAAGTATCCTCTCTTTGAACATCTGTAGCAGGTGACTATGGCTCTTGGTTCGCTGCTGCTGCGACGGTGTTCACGTCTGTCGTTGCCCCCGTTGTTGTTCTTTGCTCCATTACTCATAGGTCGTGATTAGAGGTGTACCGGAATTCCGGTCCGGCCGGAATTTGACATTTTTTCCGGTTCCGGCCGGAACCGGAATTACTAATTTACTTCTGAGAAAAATTTGCTTGAAATAAGTGATATTTATATTATATAACCATAGCCCATATCTGTATAAGCAAGATAATAATAAGCAGCCTTGTTGTACGCTATGTCCATAGCAGTTTATCACATAGGGCCTACCTACAGTATTATTTAAATAAAGATTACTCAAATGCCTCAAAATATAGGATTATGACGATATTCACATTAAATTCAATTTATTTGCCAAAAATTATATATATAATATATATAGTCATAGTGTATATATATATTATAGTACTGGCAGAATGTGTTTAGGAGTGATATAGAATATATAGATCAAATAATCTCAGTGCATATATATATATATTAATATAAATAATATATATATATAATATATATATATATATATATAATATATTATACGTATATATCATATATAATAATATTATATATATATATATATATATATAATAATATATTATATATATATTATATATTATATTATATATATATACTATATATATATATATATATATATATAAATATAAACGTTAACTTTCTTAAACACTTTTACTTCACCACAATTGGCAGTGTAAAAGAAAACTGTTCAACAGTATTGGGCGATATTTTTTTAAACTTATTTCCTCAAATATATTTCCTGCTTCTTGAATGATAAATAATTTCTATGAATATATGGGGAGACTGGAAAGGAGAGTAATTTTGGGCTAGTACTGGATATGTTTACGAATTTAAGCTTTGTTCACTTTCCTCCAATTAAAGAATTCTTCTTTTCCCAGGATTAGGAATTGATTTTTCTGGTAAAAAAAATTTCAAATTCTTTAAGAATTTCACCTTTTTGCAAGAGATGATTTTTTCCTCTTTTTTTCTTTTTTACACAACTGACTCGCTGTCACTATTCACTTCTTCAAACTTAATAATACACATAAGGTAACTTTGCAGTAATCATTCTTTCTTAATGCTCGCTGATTGATTTTTTGAGAGTACTGTGTGCAAAATCTAAAAGGCTTTATTAGTAGATTAATGCTCTTTCCTGAAAACTGACACTTCATCGTTAGAGCCTTGTAACCTTCTTCTGTACTGCTGCTACTATTATCACTTTCTACCTTCAAGTATTTGCATATTTCTTTTAAAGAATTATTGCCTCATTCTCCTTATTTCATCGAAGAAAAAAGAAGTCAGCTTAGTATCTGGGTCTACTACCTAGTATTTAAAACAATTTATCGTTGTTCTTTGATAGTATGGTCTACTTGATCCTTATCTTCCTTTTTTATTCATGATCTAAACCTGAATGCCTTCTTCAGTTCACTTCTAATTCTCTGCTTCATCCATCAGAGTTTGAAGAGATTATCGCTGGAGAGTCAAATTATGTGAGACATAATTGATGATATAATTGACTTTGCCTTATAGTTTTCCGTAACCATAAGAAATGGTTGCAAAACTCTTTTAATTTTTTCAAGTATTGCCATTTATTACAGTCAAAGCCTTAAATGATGAATTGGGATATTATCGAGCAAATTGCGAATATGTTTTTCAAACTTCAAAATTTCTTTCTCTAGAATCGAAATATGTGCTATTCCACACTTGTATTAACGATTTTCATTGGCATCAACCAAGTGGGCCTTGAGCAAAGCTGTCCTCAAGTCTCTTTGTATTCAATTTAAGTTCATGTACAGCTTGAAAAAACGGAATATTGAAATGTGTAACAAATTATTCCTTCATTTCTTTACTTAGTTCACCACTGTTTCTTTGAGAAATAAGGCATATTATAATCAATCTGAGTTTATGACTAAAACAACAGAGAAAACTTGTGTAATAGCCTGCTAAACATTCAGCTTCAAGTTTCATGTTATACATGCTCCATCTCGAATGGATCAAATGGATTGTTAGGAGGAATTTCCCAATAATTCATCGTAAATATTTAATAATAATATATGATTTTAATTAGCCATCATTATCATACTCAGAGTTACACAGTCCATTTTATAAAACTCGCTGGTCAGCGCAGAAAGTGCAGTTAAAGAAATAAAATGAGATTCCGTTTGAAATTACTTTAGCTCCCTATATATGCTGTGGTAAATGAATTCTGATCAGCGTAGATAACTCTCGAATACTGGCTGATTCTCATTTCTGTAATGAGTTGGTAACATTTCCTTACAAACATATTTCTACTGAGGAATCAAGATATTTTGGTTGATAGATGGGAGATTATTTCTATGAATCCCTTCTCTTCTGTAACCGTGAATGGCTGTTTACTCATTGCGATAAAATTATTATTTTCTGTGAATTTGAGGGCATTGATATGCCAAATCTTTTTTGGAGAGAAACTCTCCTCAAAACTCACTTATTCACGGCTTGAATCTATGCTCTTATTGTGGTTTCCCCTTTTTCTTACTAGATCTAATTAACTATATCAAAATTTTTGAGTTCAGATTTCTCTATCAATGATGATTTTCCATATGTTCATGATGTGGCGTTGTACTAAGTATAAGATTTTTATATTGAAATTATTTAATCAATATATGTATTTTTTTACATTTTCTTTATAGTTAACGGAAAGTTCATAAGAAAATTCCGGTTTCGGGTCGGAAATTTTTCTGTTAGTTCCGGTAATCCGGTTCCGGCGCGAACCTGAAAATTTAAATTCCGGTACACCCTCAGTCCGTGATGTGTGTTGGCTTCGTGTCTTTACGACTCTGTTTTCTGTGTATTAACTTGTAGATTTTTTTTCCGTCTAATATGCTTAGCTGTGATTATACTATTGTGACTATATGACTGATGTGCGTGGACGTGATATTAGATTCGATAATCATGTGCTTTCCAAATAATTTTCTAAACTAATTATAATCGATCGAGATATTGAACTCGTTTGTTTTCAAGTTACTTACGTAGAAAGCTCCTTCGGCACTGTGTTTTTATACTTTTTGTCAATGGAGAAGAAATTAATAAGATCAGTCAAGCAGGTCAATTTTCACGTTTGCCTGCGTCACCCCATTTTACTAAGCTGCACATTCGAACATCTTCTTTTATATACTAGGCCGCTTGACATAGTCATCTTCAGTAGGCGCTCAATACCTTTGAAATTCGCACAATAACCACTTTCAGTCTATGTTATATCTGAATAAGTATAGTGACTCTTTTTAAATCTTCGTAGCATTTTTCAATCCTCCAGCCGTAAAATTAATTACAGAACTTTAACTGCTCTTCCCGTTAATAAAAGCATCAGCAGGACTGCGCAAATTTTTTCTCATTGGCGAACATGCGTACATCTCTGCTTGTATTTTGTTTGATCTGAATGAGATATTCCACCAAGTCATGAATTTGCTCAATCAAAATTTGGTAAGTTGTTATTCCCGGGAATTACTGGCATAAGGGCATTATTTTACAAGCTGGACGACATTTAGAGAGGCTTTACTGTTGCACTCAATGTTTGATCATTTTGGCGGTCTTCCGCATGCTAAATTATCATGTTGAGCATCCTTTTCCTCCGAACTCTCTAGCGCTCTAATGCAGCGCTTCTAATTTTGCCTATGCGATCATCGTGCCTGTCAACAGCAAGTTTCCTGTTTTTTTCCAGGCGCGGCAGCCTATTTTTTTTTGTTCAAATTCATTTTAGGACCCATTTTAGCTTTCTGTAATTCATATTTCTTTTTCTTTAGCTATCTCTTTTCTTCACATAATGATATCTCATCTAATTTCCTTCTTCCATTTTCTGCCTTCCTAGCTAATCTCTTTTCCTTTGCCATCTCCGCTTTCTTTTAGCTAATTTCATTCTCTTTTGCTCTCCTACGTACCTCCAGAAAATTAAATTAGCTTTTCACAACCAGAATATATGCTAAGAAGCATTTGTAACATAGCTACTAGTTCCATCCATTAGATGCCATTCTGATAAATTTATCAATAACCTTAAAACAGTCACTTTTTCAGAATACGCAAGTCACAAAATTTTCAGTGTCGTTTTTTTTTTTTTTCAAAGATTTGAATCTCTGATCAAGCTGCATAAAATATATATATATATAATACTATAAATAATATATATACTATATAGTATATACTATAATATATATATATATATATATATATACATATATAATATACTATATATTCATATACTAAGTATTATATATATATATACATACTATGTATATAATCATATATATATCATCTAAAATAAATATACAAAAATTTTCAAATATCGCAGTGCAAACCGGATTTAAGGAGCTCTGACCCCAAACCAAGCAGTAAGACGCAAACATCCGAAAATCGATTTTCACACGAGCGGTTTTTGGTATAATTTTATAGTAGCTTGCCTATCAACTATCATAATAAACTAAATAAATACATATATATATATATATATTCTATATATATATATTATTATATATATAACTATTTATAGTCATATCAGTATATATATATATACTATAATATAATATATAATAATACATATATATAATATATATATATAACTATCAGTGGATTGGGCGAATCCGATCCGGATTCGGATCGAATACCGGAGTTCGAGTCTCTCGAATCCGGATTCGGATTCGGATTACGCACTCCGAGGTGCTGGAATTCGGATTTGCGATTCGGATTCGAGTCTTTTCCACACACACGGATTCGATTCGGATTACGCAAATCAGGTGCTGGCATATTACTTTCGCTTCGAGCAATTTTTTATCTCCCTTTTCGGCTCCGGCTTCGATTCCGACTCCGGATTCGAATCCGAGTCTGATTTCTTGTCTACAGGATTTCAAAAAAATCATCAAAAAATAATAAAAAAAGAAAACGAAATGAATAAGATTGGATCACTATTTAGGGAGCCAACCACAGGAGTGCGTATAGGAGCCAACTCAGATGCACATATTTTCCTATATTTTTGGCTACTCATACGCCATAGAAAAATAGTTACTCCTGAAAATTGGAAAAATAATAATTTAATATCAGGAAAAAAGATGTCACAGGACAGGGTCCAATATTGGGCTCTTACTACGCCCAATTTTACCCCCCTAAAAAATGGACAAAAATTCGGAATTATCAGCCGATTTTGGAACTAATATCAACACCAAACTGTAGATTTTTTGCCCTCTAAAACGTTGTTTTTTTGGTGTTTTTTTTCTGCGTTGTAGATCATTCTTCAGAAATATTACAAGTTTTTCAAAATACCCACAGTTTTTGCACAGATTTTTCGCATCAATTCCAGAATTTTTCTTTGATAATATCCCTTGAGGTAATGCAGTATATGGGACCATTACTGCTAAAGTTCAAGAGTACTTTTTCGCATTTTTGAGTTTGTGTGCCGGCGTTGTCCAATTTTTAAAACACTTTTTTTTTGTTTTAAATGAAAAGTTATAACAGATTTTTTTTCCAGTTTTTCGAAGTGATTGAAATTTTTAGGAGGCATATTAATCGAGAGGAAGAATGCACATTTTTTACTTAAGATATTTTTTGTTTCACTGCATTAGCTTTGGATTCTTTGTTCTTGGAAAGAATTTTAAAAAAATTTTCTGGGAAATTTTTAAAATACAATATAAAAATTGTTTATGACAAAAATTATCTAAGTAAAAATAGCATGTAACTTGTCCGTTTTATATACGCCCTAAAATTGATGATGTATGATCGGATGAGTTAGAAAATTAATAATTCAATTTTTTAACTTTCCGAAAATTCAAACGTATTAAAAAGTGAAATATTCGAGATGGCATTTTTTTCGCTACCTGTCGATCAACAACAATTTTCAGGGTTGTCTAGTAGGAACGACGAACGCATCTTATTTTACTTACGGATGAATGTTTTTTTGTTATACTCAACAAGAAATTTTTTTCAAATATCAAATTTTTTTTTCAGAAAACATTTAAGTATGTCCAAATACAACAGTATCCAAACGCCACATGCAATATATGACTTCATTATCCATGATACATCATAATTTATCTAAGTGAAAAATGTGATCTCTCCCGACATATGCCCTGAAATTTTTATTCACTTCGCCATAAGCAGGAAAAAAAATTATGCAATTTATATCGCTATAGGCACATTGCTTTGAAAGTACTAGAGAGCAGTATTGCGCCAGACGAGAGCTATAGTGGGTATCTTTGAAAGCACGCTTATGGACCAACTATGAGCTCACCAGAACTCAAAAAAATCTCGAAAAGGTTACTTCGTGACTCTTTTGTAAAATATGGACCCAAATCTATGCATATTCTCCAGGTTTCGAAAGTCATTTCAAAAAAATGTTTGGGAGGAGTTGGATTCGAAAATGCAAAAACATGGGTTTGACAATTGAACACTGAATCCTGAAAGAATTGACTACCAACACGAAAGCACTAGAAAACAACGTTTTATGACGCGAAAATAATCTACAGTTTGGGTGTTGTATAGGGGTCAAAAAAAATTGGACTATAATCGAAAGTGTTTTATGTCATTTTTAGGGGTATAAATAAGTAGTAGCCCTGTTTCTTTGGGGAAACCCTTTAAATAAAAAAAATTAAGTCGGTTTGCATTTCATTAAAAAATTCATTTTATTTTTTAATAGAATGTTGACACTGATTATTATGAAATAGTTAATAAAATTGCAATATTTAGTTAATTAACTTTTTTAAAAATTTAGAAAAAGGCAAGCTTAAAATGTAAAATTCAAATTTTTATACTTTAACAAGGTTATAATAGAAATTATTTAATATATATATTAATATATCTATAATAAATATATTATAATATATATATTATATATAATATATATAATATATAATATATATATAATATATATATATATACTTAGTATATATAATATATATGAGGCGTCGCCAGCTTCCCAGCTAGGGGGGGCAGCTTTTACATAGAGCTTCTTATATATAATAATATATATATATATATATAATATATATATATTTCATATATACTATATATATTATGATATATATAATTACCTATATATATATTATATTACTATAAGTATCTATATATATATATATATATATTATATACTATATCATCATCTTCTTCATAGTAGGCTATATATTATATATATATAATTATATTAAGAAGACATAATACTAGAAACATTTTTAATTAATTAATTAAATGATAATATTTAAAAATAAAATATTTTATTAAACCAATAGAAATGTCAAATACAGTATGCAATGATAAGGAAAATTCACAATATAGAGCAGATTGCAAAATTGATATTAAAAAAGTATTTTCCTTGGGTTCAAGGCATGTTGTTTATTACTGGTGTTTTGAAATAAAGATATAAAATTGTCAAACACAATTTTTACTGTGCACAGCTCATCAATAGCCAGCCGCGTTAACCCTGTCCCTCTTCCATAAGTATATAGAAGCCAGTCTTGATCCATTCGAAGAGTTGCCTAAAGAGCTCTACTTGTAACTGGTGGTGGCATGGCTGATGCGAGTAGTTATCATAAAACTTTTTCGTCGCGGAAAGAAAGTTCTAGTCTCTTTCAGATCTTGGGCAGCAACAAAGATCTTTTGTAGTTCTTCACATACTCAGTTTCTTGGTCTTCCCAAATTTTGTAGCAAAGTGTCTAGCTTTCTTCTAATCCTTCTAAGTAGTCAAACCCTATACAATGAAGCTGCTCTTTTCCTTTAACTCATACGTATTGTTAATGAGGTAGCATGTGGAAAGATGTAGATTTGTTAATGCATAAGCAGGTGTTTTTCAGTAGAAAAACCGTAATTCCAAAAGAGAGGTTATAGAATCCTGATACGGAATTATTATAAGGATTTCTCCAGAACTCCGTGGAATTTGTTGCTGTGATAGGTTTGGCGTGCGGGTGTCTGCAAGTGATGCTACATCCAACAATTCGTGGTATTTATTCAATATCAAGTCCCAGTGCTCGGCGATTTGATTTAGCTTCTTTAACACTTCATCGGTGATTTTTTCTTCGTCTTATACCGATGGCTCCTAAGTCATAACCATTTCCACAATGTGTGAATGTGCTGCAAGGTTTTTACGATATCAAGGTCTTGGATTGGAAGGCATTTACAACTGGCTCTAATCGCCAGAGTACTTCGCGATCAATAATCATAAGCCATGATGAAAATGACGACTTATACCGCTGAATGCAACTGAAAAGCGCTTTTATTACTGTGGCGGTATCTCCTTCAAATTGGCAAATGGTTATTTCTATGCTTGCATTCATTATTATACAGAGGAGGTCAAGTGCTCAGGGGTGTGTTGCAATCTATAATATATATATATAAGTATATATAATATATATATATATTTTTATATATATATAATATATTATATATATATATTAATATATTAATATATACTATACTATATATATTATATTATTATCTATATATATAATAGTGGTTCATGTGATATATATAATAATAAGTTTTCAGCCTCTAGAAGAGCCACAATCCATATCTACTAAAAACTACAACAAGCTACCGGGCAAAGGAATAACATTGTTTGGAATGCTTGGTAAAATTTTAGTTAAGCGAAAAAAAAAGTCATCATTAAAACTACAATAGCTTCAGGGAAAAGAAATACATTTTTGGAATCCTGGTAAGATTATTTATGGAAAATGTAAAAAAAAAAATTATTGTTAATAATTATAGTAATAAATAGAGAAAGCTATTTACGGAACCTTTATACGGTACATCGTTACAAATAAATGAACTTTTAGTATAGATTAGACTTATTTATTACCATAAAGGATAGATACCCAAGCGGTCATACGCAAATGGCAGGAGTAAGGGTGTCATCCTCGGCTCCCGAGGGAACTACACGGTTTAGAGACTATTTCCCACCTCCGAGGGAGGTCTCACAGGCCGGAACCCCCACGCTCTTATGGTAATTCTGGGTGTCGAGGGGGTTCCATCCGCCCACTTACCCATAAACGGGGTATCGAGAAAAACGTCGCACTATGCTGATTCCCCGTCGGCTCGAGAGCCCTAACTACTTTGCCGTGTAATACCCTTTCAATTAAGTATTAGCTATAAATATACTACACGTATAACTCCTACCTATATAATTATATATGAATAATATACGTAATATATGTATAATAAATATATATATAATAAAATCAATATCATATATATATAATTATAATATAATATATATAAATTAACATAATAAACTATTTCCCCCGCCGGCTCGAGCTCCCTAAATAAAATCAGATTTTTTTTTTTTTTTTTGTTTTTTTACATTTTCCTAGCCTAAAATTTTACAAGGATTCCACAAAATGTATTCCTTTTCCCTGTAGCTATTGCAGTTTTTTTAGATATTATTATTTTTTTTTACATTTTCCTCATAAAATTTTAACAGGATTCAACAATGTCATTACCTATCCCTGTAGCTATTGTATATTTTGAGATATGGATTGTGGCCTTCTAAAAGCTGGCATATATATACTAATATATACTAATTAATACTATATACATATATATAGTATATATATAATAATAAATAATATACTTTATATATATATAATATATATTATATATATTATATATATTATATACTATATATATATATATAATATAGGATATATATATATTATTATATTATTTTATACTATAATGATATATATATATATATATCGTGTGTATCAATATATAATAATAATATAATATATATATTATTATAATATATATATATAATATATATATATATTTATTATATATATACTAGTATATTATAATATAATATATATCATATAATAATATATATCATATATATAATATTATATAGTATCATATAATATATATATATTATATATATATAAATATATCTATATATATATATATATATATATAACATATAATATATATATATATTATATCATATAATTAAATATAATATAATATATACTATATTCAGCAAAGTAGGCGAGGTAATTAAAGAGTCTTGGATCTAATGATACGAATTTAGATGATACTACAAATTTTATACTGAACGTTAAAAATGCAAAGAAAAATTACACAAACTGCTCCCTTTCTGATATAACTTATAGCTTGTTCCTTCGTCGTAGAAAATGAAACCATTTGACATGTAAGGCTGTATCTCCACTGCATCGCAAAGAATCAACCTTCTAGGGGGGCAGCTGATCCCGTTGCCCCCTGATGAACGCCATATATATTATATAATTAATATAATATTTTAGGTAATGTATATATATTATTACTTATATATATATATATATATATATTATATTATAATCATACTCATTTATTATTATATATATATATATTTAAATAATATTATTAAGAATTATTTTAATAACCATGAATAAATTGTATATCAGGGGCTGTAACACAACGGCTACAAATCCTACAGTTGTAGGATTGTAAATTTTTTTACCTTAACTACAAGCCCCGTTAACACAAACTTAATAGACCTGACTACCTACAAAAAAATATTACATTACAAGTTATTAGACAAAATTACACAGTATTGCCAACAAGTATGAATTAGGTCTGCTTTGGTTGTATTTCTGTGGTTGAGAATTGAATATTTTCGTTAATTATTTCTTTGATTTACTATAATTACTTTTCTTTTTGTTTACTTTTGTTTTTTTTCATTCATCATGTCCGAAAGGGATATGAATATGGGTGAGGACGAAAAAATTACATACATTTTGCCCTTTCCTTTTATAGCAAATGTTATTAACATGTTTGTTTAACATTCAGAATTTCGTAAGTCATTTGGTAGTTTAATTTAGTTTTTGTTTTTCTCCTTTTTAATGGGTTATTAGAAGATCTATAGCTCCTTATGATAAATAATCAATATACGAAACCTTATTTTCTTTAAATAAAGTTTTTTATTAGAAATAGTTGTGCATTTAAAATGGATTTATTTAGTAAACAAGCAACTAAGTCTACTGATGATTGCATTAATGCTATTGTGGAGCTCCAAGAATACTGCAATATAGAGGGCTTACACAATCTTAATACATGATACCGAAATTAATACTATAACTTTAATTACATAAAATATATAACAATTATTTGATTTTTTTTATTGATCTTTCTCTTATTAGGGTACATTTTCAATAAAAAAATATTAAAAAAATATGCTAACGAAAAATCATAACAAATAGACTTCACTTCACAGTGTTCGAAATTTAAGTAATTAGTGGAGTTGAGAAATTGACGAATTTAAGTCAATATTTTTCCTGTTAATACAGTTTTTTACATATTCTTTCGCCCATGTAAACAGTACTAAACACCGTGGTGTAAACCTCTCTTCAATATATACAATTTAATTAGGCTAAGTCCTACAAAATTTTTATTTTGTTTTAACAATCGGATAGAACCATGTAAGTATTGTTTAGTATTGGCTGATTGAGTTACGAACATAGTTATCAAATATAAAATAATTTCATTTACAAAATTATTTTAAAAAATATTATTTGAGATTTTTTTTTAACGAATTTTCGTGTATTTTAGGCATATGTTTAAAGAAAAATATAAAAACTTTTCAAAAATTTTAAATGCATAATATTGTATCACTAATTTTTGTATTTTGCTCTATATGCATTGTTTACCATTTGTTAATATCAATTGCATTAATATTGTTCCAATAATCATTTATTTTTTTTGAATCAGATTAAATCATTCAAAATTATTGGATTATTGGAAAATATTAATGCAATCGATATATAAAAATCGGAACAAAGCATCGATAGGATTCCTAAAAAAATAAAATTACCAATTTAAAATTTTTGGAAATATTTTTTATATTTTTCTTTAAAAATATATGCGTAAATTCACACAGTTCTTTACAAAATTTTCAAATATATTTTAAAATGATTTTTTCCAAATAAAGTGTTCTAATTTTTGATATACTAATGTTTGTGAACTCAATCACCATACTAAACAATACCCTTAATGGGTTCTAATCGATTTTAAAACAAAATAAAAAATTTGGTAGATTGAGTGATTAATTTATATATGAAGAGAGAAGTATGTATGCAAGTAATTAAGTACTATTCTACATGGGGAAAAAAAAATTGGGGAAAAAAAAAAAAAAAAAAAAAAAATTTCTATTGGGTTAAAAAAAAAAAAACACTTGGAAAAATTTTTTTTAAAAAAGGAAAAAAAAATCTAAAATTTGAAATTTAATTCTCCACCCGTCAATTTCTTCAACTCCACTATTTCTTAAATTTCGACACTGTGAATGAAGTCTATTTGTTATGATTTTTCGTAGGCTATTTTTTAAAAAATTTTTATTGAAAATTTACGCTTAAAATGTACGAAAATCAAATCAAATAATTTGTTGATACAATTTTTGAACATTAAATGTTTATAGTTTTAATATGGTATTCATGTTATTAAGATTGTGTAGCTCTCTATAATTACAGTATCTTGGGAGCTTCCACAATATCTAATGCAATCATCATAGACTAGTTGCTTTGGTTACTTAAATATACTGTATCTATTTTAAATGCACAAATATTTAATAAAAACTTAATTGAAAGAAATAAAGGTTTCATATTCACATTATTAAAATTTGAAACAATCAATAATTTGATTGTTCAG